>ML785718.1:235933-246336 GCA_009831015.1 Picea engelmannii
TTCACTTGTAGAGAAAAATTCATCATCATCATTGCAATCAAGGGTTTTTGAGAGTTCTTTACCTTCATTTGAAATATCTTCACTATCTTCCTTTTTGCCAATACCAACACATAATTCTTTGCCTTCATTTGAAATGTCTTCAAAATCACATTTAGAAATAATGAATTCAAGAGTTTTTGGAGATTCTTTACCTTTAGTGATCTTGATGGAGTGATCTTCAATATCTTCTTTCTCCTTCTTGCTTTGATATGTATCCTCTAGCTTTAGCCATAGATCCTTGGTGGACGTGCATTGTCCCATGCTCTCTTTTATAGGGATTGAGAGTCCACTAAGAATGGTCTCGAGAGCCAATGCATCATTCTTCTTTCCTTCCCTTTGAGCTGCATACTTTGACTTGTTCCTCAAAGGAAACGATCCACCAATGGTTGCCTTCCAAATAGCTGCTCCCGTTGTCTTCAAATACCCTTTCATCTCTATTCTTCAAGTAGAATAGTTTTCCTCATCAAGGATTTGTATTTCATCATCCATTTGTGTGTATATGGATCTCCTTCAATCTTGTTAAGGCTTGTAGTGAAGGCCCGCTCTGATACCAATTGTTGGACACACCTACCACACTTAGAGGGGGGGGGGGGTGAATGAGTGTGGCGATCCTTTTCCCAAAACTTCCCTCTTACACAAAAACTCCTTAGTTAACATTCAAAATTTTCTCATTACTCATTGTTGTCATTTATAATCAGTTAGATGTGAATACATATCAACAACATTTCATCAACAAATCATCTCCACAAGGAACACAAAGAACACAAGATGTATGTACAATTTTTCTTTTTATTATGGACTTCAATCCGAGGGTTTTTCAGCAACAACTGAATAGAGTACAAATCTACAAGAGAACCAGATCTATATGCAAGACTCATCTTACATTCTCAACACCAACTGAGATGAGGCAACAATCCTCAACATATATCAATCTGTCAACATAAACAAGTGCATCAATCATGCACCAACCTGTGCCAAACAACCTGTAATCAACCTGTACCATAAAAAAGTTCATAGAACCATGTAACAAGTATATATCAATCATGTGTCAACTAATCATCAATATGTACCAACATCATCAACTATACACCTCATGTATGTGCCAACTCATCAACTGCTTGTCTCAACCATGACTAGTTTTGGATTAGTCAACAACCCCAACTTGAAATAATCATAACTTTGTACCTGTAATGAATAAATATCTGAAAATGATACACAATGTTATTTAGTGTTTTTTACGCAATTCCTCCAGGTGGCACTACTTGGAACCTCTCAGAAAAAGAGTTATAGAAAAAATGGCATACCTTTCTGAATTCTGTCTTATTCTAGAGAGAGACCTTGTAGAGCGTTCCCCACACAAAATATTCATTGAATTGATCTGAAAATATTACAAAGAATACTATAGAATATAATATAACGAACACAATTTTTCTCACTGAATTTGGATCTATTATGAAGAAGTTATGACATTTTTACACGAAACACCTGTTTTAGACTAGTTTCAGGACTAGCCACAAACCATATTTTCCATGAAGTGTATCTCCAAAATTACAACGACCCACAAGATGAATGTATTACCACATATACTTGGATATGTTTCCTCAATGAAATATCAATCCCACGGTCTGAATCATTATAGAAAAAAATTTATTGCGAAAATGGTGAGATGACCTGTAAATAACATACTTTAAAAACCATCATGAAAAGAATTTATCCTCCCTTCAATTCCGGCCCTCTTTTATTCACCTTCCTTCCGAAATTCAGATTATATATCATTGGTTACCTCATTCACCTATAGATATTCAATATTCTCAAGTGTTCCACACCAAAAATGCTCAAGAAGCTCTCCATCAATACTCCAAAAGATATTCTCACAAGAAGCTCTCCATTGATCCATAAAAAGGATGATCTACAAGAGACCAATTTTATCTTATTTATACTTTCATATTCTAGGTCACTTAACCCATTTTTAGGTCACTTAACCCATCTCTAGGTCACTTAACCTATTTTCCTTATTTTAGGGTTAACCACTTTCCATAAATAGAAAGTTCTCCAATACTTTATTATTTAAATATTCCTTATTTTGTCAACTTACTTTATCATTTCTTGATTTTGTCACTTCTCTTGATTATTTAAATAATCTACCTTGAATTTGTCACCTTACTTTATCATTTAAATAATTATTTCTTCGTTTAGGTCACTTAACCCATTTCTAGGTCACTTAACCTATTTGCCTTATTTTTAGGGTTAACCACTTTCCATAAATATTTCTTCTTGATTTTGTCGCCTTACTTTATCATTTCTTAATTTTGTCACTTTACTTTATCATTTAAATAATGATTTATTATTTTAGGTCACTTTGACTTCTTTGACCTTGGGGGCTTCAAGCCTTCATGTGGGAGTCCTTCATCTTCGTAAGGCCATAACTCTCAAACCATGAGGAGTTATGTGACATTCCACATACCATCAGAAATGGCATGAGAAGCACTATCCATCTAGGATAGTTTCACCAACAATTTCCTTGATCTTCATCTCATTATTACACATAAAAGCATGGGTCCTCCAACCATTCTTCTAGGATAACTCAATCCGCAAAGTGTCTTCCCATGAGGGATTTCACCATAAGGGGGCCACTTTGGAGTTAATCCATTTGTGCACCTTATCAATCATGATAAGACAATAATGAGTCATCTATACATTTTTCCAACAATGCATCATATACCAATGAAACCACATCGATCCATCTTCATCATGTATCAATGAAAACTCATTGATCAATCTTCATCATATCAATGACAACTCATTGTTCCATATTTATCTATTCATTCTCATCAAGGACAATACATATTATATTACATCAATCATCAATCAATCAATCCTTTGACATCAATCAATCACTTGACATCAATCAATCAAAACATTGGCATCACTGACAACACGATCCAACAGATGGAATTATGCCATCCTGAGGAGGTGAAAAAGGAACATAGGAACTGATAGAAATAAATATGTCATAGGATATGGTTGAGAAACAACTCAGTAATATTTCTGCAGAATTGGAGTATGTAGTGGAGTGGCAAGCCAATACCACATGAGATGAAATGAGCATGGGAGATATGGATGATCTGCCCTTTAATCTATGTGAAGAATTGGAATCCCTAGGAAAAAGAGAAATAACCCAAAGGAAGCTCGTCTAACAAGCAAGTTGGAAATTGAAGCGGAGGATATGCAGCAGAGAATACTGGAGGAGAGGAGCCAACCCATGGATAAGCTCGATGAGGAGATTGAGGAGATAAGGAGATTGATGTTGAATTCAACAAAGGATATAATCAACAACAAGAGAAGGTTGACAAGAAGATATTGCAATGGCATAATGAATCGATCACTACAACATAAAATTTGGAAACCTTGAGAAAATCCTGCAGCAACAACATGATAGAAACAACAACAAGGTGGAGGAGCAGATGCACAACTCCAAAATGGAGTTTGGGATCCAGGAGGATATGAAAAACAACAACAGAGGAGACATGAGCAGGAGCTCATGATTTTTTCAAAAGAGGAGTATGATGCAGGAGCATCAACAACGCGTCAACAATCAACACAACAACGCACTAGGAGGGCGAAGATCCCAAGGAGAGAGAAGCACCAACCTTCTCATTTTGCTTTAAATTTGTAAATTTAATGTAATTAAAGTTTGAAAGGCTCAAGGAGCACTGGGCCATTGTATATGTGTAATACTGAGTGTAAGTTGCCTTTAATGGTTGATAAGTAAATAGATCTAGATCTGATTCAGACTAGATGTCGATTAATTATAATTTAATGTAAGTAGGTGGAGGAAGGATCAAGAAGACCCTCTCTTGTAACAAGATCAATGTATTGAAATCATAAGGATTAGTGCATTAGATGAGAATTAGAGAGCATTAGAGAAGCTCATGATAAGAGAAGAGAGGAGAGGAGTGAAATAACTGAGACTCTGTTGCAGTCCATTCCTGTAAACATTGTACAAAGAACTCAGATTTAATACAAAGGAATATTTCCCTGCATATGAATCTCTATGTGTATTTTATGTGTTTCTAAATGTTTGTTTCTGAATGTTTTATGTGTATTTTTATGAATTCCATGAATGTATGAATCGTTCCCTTTGCAGGAATAGATAGAATTCCCTATATGTGTGAGTTTGTAAGTGTTCTAGGATCTCAAGGATAGTGTAAGGAGTGCATGTTAGAGTTGTGAAAAAACTATAAAAATCCAATGCAAGGAGTGTGTAAGAACTCAATTTTGAGTTTAGGAAGAGCGTTCCAGGTGGGCACACCATAACAGGTCATAGAAGCTCAGAAGGGATAATGCAAGGATTTCACATAGCGAGCATAAGGAGTGAACCTACACTTAGAGAAATGTAAAATCTTGAGGGAAATCCAGTGCAAGTGTGCACAGGGAAAGAACAAGGAGTGCACAACTGAGTATTTCAAGTCCAACATTTAGGAGGTAAGTGAAAGGAGTGAAAGAATCCAAAATTCCATTTAAGTGTTGGTGAAGCTCAATAATGAAGAGTTTAGAGTGCTAGGAGGGCAAAAGAGATCATATGATAGAACAAAGGGATGAACCCTTTGAAGTTGAAGAGTTGGAATCTCACGAGAGACAACACAAGTGTGCGCAAGGCATATGGAAGGAGTGCAGAAGGTGAGAACAATCTGAGTTTCATATTCCAGAGAAGCGCAAGGTGTGCACCCGAGTTCAAGTCATTGAACTGATAGAAGCTCGAGGAGTGATAGCGGGAGTAAGTCCCCAGAAAGAGGAAAAAATATATTTGTCTGAAGGCAAGTGGATGAGATCAGTCCGAGAGAAGCCATGACCTCGCGTAACTGTTGAATCAAGGTAAGGAGCGTATAATTTAAACCTTTGAAGTCCTTCAGACTTATCTACTTCAGTAAGTTTAAAGAATTTGTTGTGAAGGAGGCAAAAGTTTTGAAGTCCCGAATTGAATCTACCCTATAGATCACTTGGAGGAGTACAAGCCATCGGATTGCCCATGGCACATAGATTTGGACCGTCGGATCAAGCATAGGAAGGAGGAGAAGCATTGCCATAGAATATTAGATCCCAACTGTCATATCTGCACATGAGCGAACGTGAGCCATAAGATCTCACAGTTCAGAAGTTTGGCGATCGAGAGGATCGCGAGTAAAAAGTGCTTTAGTGTGAAATTCCCTGAAGTTTCAAAGTCTCGAAGTAAATATAGGCCGTTCATTATTGGGTACATGTGGAACATGGATCCATACCCTTCTCCACTTCGACATTCGAAGATTCAGGAGTCTAATGGTAATTAGAAGATAAAAGTCCTGAAGCCCAGAGTTCTGAAGTAGATCACAGCTGTTGTCTTTTGGAGAAGTGTGGACCATTGATCTGGGTGTCTGTTCGGGAATTCATAGCTTTGGCGTTTGGGATAATCGACGTGTATTGACTTAAAAAGTTTCGAAGACCGAAGTAACGAAGTGTCAGAGCCCCGAAGCTCTGGATATGCGCTTTTTTGGTAAGCACTCGGTTCCATCCCTCGATCATATGATAATTTGACCAAAGTTATGGGGCTAGTTCCCGAAATATGATTTCAAGGATAAAGGGGCTTAGAAAGAGAGCTCGCAGGGTTTGGATTTGTATGGACCTGCGCCTAAGGAGATTTTAAAGGGTCTGTGTACATTGGAGGGGATCCAACAAGGATTTGAGAGCTGATTCAGCTCCTTAGTAGAATGATCCTAGACCAAGAGGTCGCACGAACCCCAAGGAGGGGTGGGGGTTTTCATCAATTCCACCATTAATTTTGATATTCCAACATACTCTCACAACCCTTACTTATCCCAATGTCAATCAATTATTTTGATGGCTCTTCTTTGTATGTTATCACTTGGTTGAATACATTCAAGGATGGTTGTTGTAAAAAAACTTAAAATATACAAAAATGAAATCTTAAGTTAATGTTATAAGTGTTAGAATAATGTTGATGTGCTCATTTAACCATAGACAATGCTACACCATTGTCACCCAACCATATGCACAAAGCCACCCCCGAGCACCTTAACCTTTGATAGAAATAATTCTTCCAGGAATCTACACCAGAACCAATATATAACCAAGAGAGTGCACTTTCTCCAAGGGTAGCGCACAAGAGAAACTAACAGAAATACTAAACAATATAAAACCATAAAACTATAGTTGTTGTTTCTCCTCCTCCAAACTTACGCACTATTTCCGGTTTCCTGAGTGAGAATGAGTGAGAACGAGTGAGTAAATGATACAAGACATTCTCTATTTATATTTATCTATCCAATGACTTTTCTGTCTGGGCCAACTTGACTTTCTGGTAATTATATTTTTTGTTTATTTTCTTGCTATGAGGCTGACTTGTCTTCGTGGAGGATAATACCTTAATATTGTATACTCTGTTGAGATGACATGTCTTATAGGGTTTTCACACATTTGTTTAGGGTTTCTCTTGTTTTCAAAATATTCTATTCTAGTCAAAGGTTACATATGGAGGTTAATACCTCCCGTAGCTACCATAATATCAACATTTCCTCTTAGCTATAGAGGTACTAATGGTCTCAAACACATCCATCCATATTCACATGGCATGGGAAAAACTCATATCCTTTTATATCATTCTACAGGTAGCATCATCATAGATCAAGTCATGAGTATAATCATCACTATCATCATCATCTGGTAGCAATATGAAATCAAAACATATAGTCATACTTGTTCTTGGTATTCTTCTGTCGTAGAAAATATCACAATATCCATGAGCCTCATTTATTTATATTGATGATCCATATCCACCACCTTGGGTCATTCTTGTCCCATGACAAGAATCATGACCTCATCAGAGTCACATTCACCTCATAGTTGATCCTCTCATAGGGTCACTCCATGAATGCATTTAGTTCGATGCTATCAGACACGTGTGTCTAGCACCTTAGGTCGTTCTTGTCCCATGATAATAATTATGACCACATTGGAGCCACAAACACCTCATGGTGATCCTCTCATAGGATCACTCTATGAATGAATTCATCTCGATGCTATCAGACACATGGAATTTCATCGCAATCACCTCGAGTCTTCAGTCCATTGAATACTATGTCGAGGAACATCTACTCTGGATGTAGATGTTCCCTATCTCCCCTTGTTCATAGCTCAATTCCTGTGGAGATAGAGTCGACTCGATGCTTATTGGGGCTACTCACCTAATCATGAGAGTTTAAAGGCCCGATACAATTGACACATAGGATATCTAACAACAAATCGAATATTCAATCCATTGAAGATTAAATCTGGGCCTATTCCCACATGATCAAGTTCATTTGATCAATATTGGAATATCGACATGATGCTGCAATCATTAATACCCCCCCAAGGAAACATTTTCATTCCTTCCAATATTTTCCCAGACATAGGCTCAGTGAAAATGTTAGCTATCTTCTCATTTGTGGATAAGTGATGGAACCTCACCGCTCCTTCCTACACCATGTCTCTGATGAAGTCCTGCAAGATCCTTCAAAAACACACCCTACTTCATATCTTTCATAATTTTCTATGATATATGAATGAGTGATATAGATATCTACTTCCTTTATTGTTTAGAAATCATTCTTGATCCCAAGCTGAAGTAGCACCCCAGGTGTTAGATCTGTCTTCTAAACTCCCAATCCAAAAACTGTATATCCTAGTAAACATACTTCATCATCGAAGATCAATCATATCTATCTATACCATAACATAGGTACTTGCATGTTGTGTTATAACCCAATAATACGGTCATGGCTCAACCATATGATGGCACAAGGTGCTCTCTGCAAAGAAAATTCCTATCTCATCATACAACTTCCTGAGATGTGTCGTCATAGGTGTGGCCATGGACTTCCTATCCATCCTGATAAACCTCTTCATTCTATTCACTGAAGATATCATAAGGTTCCATCCATGCTTCCAATCCCAATATATTTGATCAATATCCTTCATCTCAAACTCTTAAATCAACTCCCTCTATCTGAGAGAATCCTCGGAGAAAACTTCTGTGTTCTCCTCTCTTGGAACAAATGAGATATTAAAATCTAAGAAGAAACTATAAACAATATCCCAAACTTAATTTATGTAAGTCCTTAACATAGGGTGTTTATCTTGATACATATTTTTAACTTGATGAACAATTAATTCAGCATCTCCAAACACTGTTATCTCTTCAATTCTCATGTCTTTAGTAGCCCTCAAACCAAAAATAAGAGCCTCACATTCTTCCACATTGCTTGTAGTTTCAAATTCAATATTGTAGGACAAATATATGATCTCTTGGGTAGGAGAAATAGAGACTACCCCAGCACTAGCACCCTCCTTAGAAGAGGCCCCATCAAAAAACATCTTCCAAACATAGGTATTAGGAGGATATTCACAAGAGTTGATGGACTGCTTTTTTATTTCAATAGGTGGTTGAGGAACATCAGTGAGCTGCAACATATTGGATCCTAAATTGGTATCAAGTGAAAAAAATCGGGTGGTTGGTAGGATTTTCTTCATCACTGATGATGTAGGCTAATTGTGCCTCCCTATAAAGCCTTCTATGTTCTCCCCCAAACAAAAGAATGGTGGCATATGAAAGGTCCATCTGCAAAGTTCCCCCTAGTCTTTTGATAGAAAATCTTAACAAGAGCATCCCAAACTTAGGGGGGACATCAGCCACCACAATATCCATGACCACACTTTTCATTGGCAATTGGAATAGGGTAACAACTAGGTCTTTTATAACCCCAGGATAATTCACCTTCCTGGAATCAAAGGAGTACAGGTTATGGTAGGTTTTTGTAACTTCCAACCCAATCTTATCAATGACATTTTTAGGCATGAGGTTATGAGATTCCCCTGAGTCCATCAAGAAGTTGTGAAACACTTTATTGTGAATGTTTAATGATGTGTAGAAAGGAGGGGAAGAGTCATCCCTATCTTCAACCAAAGGTCCCAGGATGACTATTGGTTTTTCATATTGAAGGTTGACTGAATCTTTGGAATTAGATGAAGTTTTGGGCTGCAACATTTTAGAAAGATTCCTTTTGAATTCCTCATTCTTAATTAGCTCCAAAAAAGGTGCAGGGATTTTAATTTTTTGAATCTCATTCTCAAAGCTAAAGGATGATGGATATTTCAGAATCTCCTTAACTTATGGGGTAGGGCTCTTAGCCAATGCCTCAAGTTTTGTGCATCTTTTTCTTTGCTGCTAGCTTCCACGACCTTAGAAGAATTTTCTACTTTAGTGGGTTGATCAGAAGTGTCAGTTTTCCCCTCTTTATTTTTTGATCTTAGATTGTATTTGCTTGGATTGCCATTTATTTTTTCCCCTTTACTCAATTCATTTAAATGACTATCCATGAGAGACTCTTCATATGTAGATTGGGTTAAATGAGGAGATGAAGAGGTGTCACCAAGACAATGACTTTCAGGATCAACTTCTTCATCCTCTCCTTCTTCATCAACAACAAGGTTTTTTTCGAGAGGGGTGTTGAAACAAAACTTAATTTTATTTACCTTAAGAAAAAAAAAATTTGGTATCCTGGAGTCTTTTCATTACAAAACAAATCCTTTCATCTCCGATGATTTCGAATTGCCCTTGTGATTCATTTTTAGAAAAAGAATGTGTAAAATTTAAATTAACGTAAGTTCCAAACACTTTTTCGAAATTATATCCTAAATGAACCATAATGATAAACCTTAAATAAAGGTTAAATTCATATCGGGATATCGGGATTCGCTGTTTCGAAATAACAAATTTTCATATCATCAAATATCCCGATTTCCCGATCCCCGATTTCCCGATTCGTTAATCCTTGATTAATTCATCCTTTACTTAAATCTCGTTTAAAAGGGGTTTCAATTTTAATCTAATCATATCGGGAAATCGCGATTCGCGGTTTTGAAAGAACAAAGAAACTTAACATCATTTTCTCCGATTTCCTGATCCCCGATCGTAATTAATTCTTAAGTGATATTTGACAGTAATTTAATTAATGATTAAGCATGATTAAGAGTGACTAATAATCTCGGGAAATCACAATTCACGATTCTGCGAACATAAATTTTCATATCATCAAATATCCCGATCTTCCGATTACCGATTTCCCGATTTCCGAACTCTTGATTAATGAAACCCCGATGAAAGTAATCTGGATTAATTAAGATAATAAATGTTTGACTTAAATGATAGATCGCAATTTCAGCGATCGGTGTTTCACGATGATTTACTTTCTCGACATCGTAAGTTCTGAAACCCCGATGAAAGCATGTTCGAATTTAAAATAAGGTTAACGATAATGAATCATTCTCAA
>ML785718.1:260955-276323 GCA_009831015.1 Picea engelmannii
AAACTTATTAAAAACCCTTTTATAAAAAATATAAAAATCAATCACCCATGACAGTTCCTAACGGAAGACAACCAAACATAGAACCCGGTTTACAAGATCAAACTAGTATTGCATTGAATCTATTTAACACTATCTTACAAACTGCAACAAATCGAACCGAGTTAGAGCGATCGTGGGCATCGATAGAACGCGACATAACTATCCAGGAACAAAGGGAAGAAAGACAGAGACAGTTGAGAAACTGAATCTGATCTAGTTTTCTTTATTTCTTTGTTTCAAAAGCATTATCATATTTGGATGCCTAGACGGTGTGTTTTATAGCCTTAAAACACAAACTCTGGAACAACAAGGGGCTTGGAATTTTTTATCATCCCTATCCCTATCCCTATTCCTTTGATCTCTTTGGAGGACTTGAGAGGCATTATTTGGTCTTCTGAAATTACCTCTATTATCAACATTTTGTGTGTTCCTATAGTTTTGTTTTCCTTCAAGCTTCAACTTCTCCATTTCAATAGAAAGTAATTTTACCAATTTTGTTAATTCATCAACTTGAGGGTGGGAAGTAGAGGAATCATAGGTTAAATATTCAACCCTACCTTTTCTTTTGTCTCTATCAAATTTTCCCCTAAGTTTTTCAGCTGCCAATATATTAGATTCTACTTCTAAGGCTGCTTATTGCATATGAGCTAAAGAGGTAGATCTTCTTTCTCTCAACATGAGGAAAAAATCAGGGACAAAAGCACTGGAATAGGTAATCTTGGAAGAGGTTTCTTTAGGATTTATTTCAGTGGGAATCTTGATGTACATTTTATTAAATATTTTTTAGAAGTATGAAACAGATTCCCCCTCTTTTCTCTTAAGTGACCCAAATTATGTAATATAATAAATAAAATCCTTTTTATCCCTGCAATGCCTCAAGAAAGAATCATCCAAAGCTTCAATCCTAGCAATAGATCTAGGAGTCAAACACCTAAACCATTTCCTAGCCTCACCATCAAGGCTCTGTAAAAATACCCTCATCCACACATCTTCATCGTCAATGCTAATATTAGTTGCATAACTATAAAAAGATGCAAGGTGTTCCTCTGCAATTATGTCTTCCTCCCCTGTGAACTTGAGCATGTACTTAAGGTAGTCTCCAACTGAGAGAGAATTCACATGCTGGGGTAAATTAAGAGGGGCATATCTAGCAGCCATTGTGGCATCCATCCTATTTCTAGGAATATTAGCACCTGCCATTGGGTTGTGAACTGTAGGAGAACAAGGGGGAGATGGATTTTTGAAAGATACAAATGCAACATGGATTTTTGGAGAAAGAGGAAGTGTTTGAGTCTAGGAGGAAGATGGTATAAGGTTCAATGGAAAATAAGTTTCCTCTTCTTGAGTCACAACAACTTTAATAGAAGGAGGAGTAGGAAGGCCCAAAGTAGGAAAATATTCAATATTCTCAAGCCTGAACCAACTTACAACATCGGGAGAGGCAAGGGTTTCAAAATTTTCTTCATTCAATTTGGGGCTAAAAAAAGAGTATTCAATAGGAAAATTTTCAAAATCCAAACTTTTAGACACTTCAGCAGAAGGTAAAAGAGGAGAATTGGATATGGTTACTAGAGTTTTAAAAGTAGACTCATGTAAAAGACCAAGAGTACTTGGTAAAATAGTTGAATAGTATTCTTGAGAAGCCTTTCCTTTATTGATAATCTTCTCTGGGTCATCTTTAGGTGTTTCTAGAGGTATATGTGGAGTATACCTCGTGTGTCTGCCTTTAGGAGCCACAACTGAAACAATGGAGTCGCTAGGTGCAAGCTATAATATTTAATGTACTGAATTCGAATGCATCTTCAGAATCAATATTGCTTTGTTGTTCAATCCCACGGAAATGTCTTCAATTTGTTCCCCAAAAACGATGCCAAGAATGTTAGCATTGTGAATCACCCTCATATTGCAAGAGTATAATCCTAGTACCCATAAAAAGGTTTGTGAAAGTAAATTAATGATGAAAGTTCAAATGGACATAACTATTGATACTTAGAACACATCACCAAAAGACTTCATCCTCCCTTGAAATCAGGCCTTCTTTACTTCAAATTTCCTATGAAATTCGATTTGTGTGTATAATGATATGTATTTATATCATTTATATCACTTCCTTTTAACATTAAGGCCGGCCTGACACTTTCTTATTTTTTAATTATTTTCATTAATTATCTCCAGGGCCGACCTGTACTTCTTTCTTCAATTCACTTTGTCATCTTCAAAAATTCATTTTTCCTCAACCATGAGGATCCACGTGATGTGCCATCTACCACCAGAAACAACCTGATGTATACTATCCATCCATGGGTGTTTTTTCTGCATGTGCACTATCCTTCATGTCCAAATACATTCATCAATCTTGCGTTCCAAAACCAATGACTAGGGTTGACATCAATGACAACAACCAATCTTCCAAAAATCGCCCCCTTTGTCATTGATGGCAACACCCATGCTCCCCCTATCATCATGATCCCAATTTCTCTCCCCCTTTGACATCAATGGAAAAGGGTAGGGCTTCTCCCCTTGATTTTAATGGCAAAAGGTAACTCTCTTCTTTGGGGTTGCTCCCCCTGAACATGTGGCACTCAATAATACTTCATCCTTATTTTTGGTCTTTGAGACTTTTTCTTCCTTGGAATCCTTTTGTGTGGATTTGGTCTTCTCTCTCTTCTTCATGTATAGGATGTATATGTTGTTCAGTCTTCTTGTTGCAGTTGCAACCAATCTGCCTGAGTTATTTTCTCTGATTTTACATTTTCAGGAGTCAAACGTAAGAGTGTATCCTTGATCACATATTTTGCTGACAATGAGGATATTATGCTTCATATATTCAACCAATAGGACTTTTCCTACTTTTACATTTTCACTTCCAAGATTTACAGTTCCTTTTCAAAGTATTTTGGTAGATGAGTCATTTCCAAATGCAACATTTCCACCCTTTTTCTTCAAAATGACAAATTTGATTTGATCTTTGGTCATATGAGATGAGCACCCATTGTCTATGAACCATTCATCTTCTTCTTTGCATTCTTTAGCGAACAATGTTATTTGACAATTTTCATTTTGTGGAATTTATTTCCTTTTCCATGTTGTAGTTGGTATACATACATTTGGCATATGATTATCTTCCTTCATCTCTCTGCAATCTCGTGCTTTGTGACCAAGATTATTGCACTTGTAACATATAATATTTTGATCCATTAATGGGTCAAATGGATTATAATTTTTATTGACAGGTCTATGAACATTTCCATATCTATTATTTTCACCATTCATGTAGCTTGCATAGTTATTCCTTTCATTCATTCTACAATTGATTGGCTTGTGTTCAAAATTTCCACAAGTATAACAATGTCCAAGAAAGAAATTTTGATACCTGGGATTAAGTGATCTTCTTTGTGGTGTGTTCCATCTAGGTTCAGGATCTATTCTTCTGTAGTTTCCTTCATAATGATTGCTTTCATACCCGATGGGAGAGGATCTTCTTGATGTCTCATTCCTTCTGAATTCTAGTCATCTATCTTGTTGTTCAACTTGTTCTGGAGTGTTGGTTTCATAATTTTCATCTTCCTTCTCTTGTTTTGTTGTCTTCAAATCGTCATTGTATCCTAGTCCTATCTTTTCATTTGGAGATCTTTGACTGCTAAGGATCTCATCTAATTTTTCAGTGTTTTTTTCGAACTTCTTCAACTTTTCTATTGTCAATAGTAGCTCCCCTTTTCTGTGATCCAATTCTTCTTTCAATTTCTCATAATCTTCTAATTGTTCCTTCAAGCTATCAATGGTCTTTTCAATCTTGTAATTCTCTTCTTCACAACTACTCAATTCACCTTTTAGTATTATGTTTGTTTTTCTAAGCTTTCTATTTTCAATTTCAACATGCTTCAACTTTTCAAGATTCTCATCTTCTTGTTCACTCTTTGCATTGTCTTTGTATCCCCAAAAGGAATCAAGGTTGGTTTCTTCATCTGAATATTCTTCATAAATTATTTCTTCTTCTTTAGAATTCTTGTGATCATCATCCTGGGTTTCTTGGGTTATGAAGAGGACTTCTCCTCCATCATTATCTTCTTCATCACTCTCATCTGAGGAGATGTCATCATCCTTGGAGTAGAAGCTCTTTTTATAGTTGAGAATTCTCTTTTTATAGTAGCAGTTTTCAACAATATGTCATATTATACCACAAGTAAAGCTTTTGAGAGGAGACTTACCTTTGTATCTTCCACTTCCCTTCTGGAACCTTCTTACGAAATTTGCTATTTCTTCATCAAGGTCGTTATCCTTGTCTTTTGTCTTCTTTATGGCTTTAAAGGATTCTTCATTGTTTGGTTGGTCACTTTCTGTACTTGTTCTCATTTCATATGCTATAAGAGACCCATGTAATTCATACATTGTCATTTTGGCCAAGTCCCTAGTTTCTTCAATGGCGGAGACCTTAGCATCATACTTCAAGAGAAGTGATCTCAAAACTTTTTGTACAACCAAGGATTCATCGAGCTCTTCACCTAATCCTCTAATAACATTAACAACTTCATCAACTCTAAGAAAATAGGTTTCAATATCTTCCCTTTCATTCATCTTCAAATTTTCAAATTCTTCTCTATGTCGTTGAAGCTTGACCAACTTAACTTTTGGATCACCTTCGTAGATACTCTTGAGTTTGTCCCATACCTCTTTAGCAGTGCTGCAGTCCATCACTTTTCTAGAAATGGTTGGTGCCAATGATCCTAGAATAACATGTCTGGCTTTTGAATTACAACTCATAAGCTTCTTCTCATTTGGAATGGTTGGAGCATTATTTGGGATTACATAGCCATTTACAACTGAGTACCAAATGTCTACTCCCAAAGCTGTTAGGTAATCTTTCACTCTATCACTCCAGTATGCATAATTTCTTCCATCAAATATTTGAATCCCATTTGAAATGTGTTCATGGTCATCCATCTCTGCTCAAGATTATCCTTCCAGTGGTTAAACCTCTCTAAAGGCAACCTGCTCTGATACCATTTGTTGATACTTATAACACATCACCAAAAGACTTCATCCTCCCTTGAAATCCGACCTTCTTTACTTCATATTTCCTATGAAATTCGACTTGTGTGTATAATGATATGTATTTATATCATTTATATCACTTCCTTTTAACATTAGGGCCGACCTGACACTTTCTTATTTTGTAATTCTTTTCTTTAATTATCTCGAGGGCCGACCTGTACTTCCTTCTTCAATTCACTTTGTCATCTTCAAAAATTCATTTCTCCTCAACCATGAGGATCCACGTGACGTGCCACCTACCACCGGAAACAACATGATGTATACTATCCATCCATGGGTGTTTTTTCTGCATGTGCACTATTCTTCATGTCCAAATACCTTCATCAATCTTGCGGTCCAAAACCAATGACTAGGGTTGAAATCAATGACAAAAACCAATCTTCCAAAAATAACTCAACATAAGAATATTTTAACACACAAATTTGGGTTAGCATGCATAAGAAAATGAGGTTTTGATTAGTTTCAGTCAGTGTTTTAAGGATAAAGGTGAATAGAAGGAAGACTTAGTGGAGAAGGAGGATAAGTTTGTTATTAGCATCAGACCTTCAAGCAACTAGGTGAAGAAAAAACCCAATCACAAGAACCCCTTGAAACTAAAGTTTAAAACACTAAAAAACATTCATAACAGTATTATAATCAAACATCCATTATAATGCAACCACAACATCTCATATGGATCATCCAATCATGAGAATTTCAGAGTGAGAGGAAACAAGGTGGAAAAAGGAAACTGACTTCTATTAATGAAAATGTCTCAAGTCCCATACATAACCAAAGAACAACTCTTCTTAGTTAAAATATTACAAAAGGGGAGCTCTTCTCAACCATCCGACCCTCTAAAATAATTCATCTGGTGTATTTATAATCAAGACAGTAGATGGTGTCCTCTCTCTTATGTCATGTTCCTTCTATCAGAAGGAAATTCTGGTCAGTATGGGCGTGCCGATGAAATTGCACTCCATGGTACTTCGATCTGGCAGTGTTATGTCTCCTTGGCCAGACCCTCCATGATTCCATTTAAGGGGGTAGTCAACTGATCAACCATTGATCCTTCTTTCATTAACTGATTTTTTTGTTGGGATCAGGATGTGGAAAAACTGCCCTCTGCGGTACTTTGGGCTGACAGTTTTTTGTCTCCTCGGCTAGACCCTCCATGCTTCCATTTAAGGGGGTTGTTGATTGATCGCTTTCCTATAGTGATAGACTCACGGTCTACTAACACTTTTCTTCTCCCTGTGATGCTCCTTTGATGATTTGACTTAACAACTAGTTTATTTTGCCATGTGTTGATCTCAGATTGGACCCCATATAAGCACGTGATTGCGGAAGCTACCAAGGGCGGTTTGGGTCCACACCGCTTTGACCCCCGCAATCCACCACCAACTACCATGCACCTATTTATTTATACCATTATTTTTATTGCGGTACCTCTCTAGAATTAATGTTCAAGCATGTTTTATCCCCGCAATGAAGCATGGCCATCGATCTGATGCAAATCCGTGATTTGGGAAACCCTATTATTTTAGCGCTCTGCTAAAATTTATCTGTCTGCCAACTCCATAATCCTTTTAAACCATGCTTATATATGGAGCCAATTTTGGTGCTTAAGAGATTTCAATGTCGAGCAAGAATACCTCCCGGAGGATGATCTCCCAAATCTGGCGTGGTGGCCTGATGTGGCATGATGTCACAACTAGTGATGGATGAGCGTCGTGTGTTGAGTTGAAAAACACCCATGGAGTGGTAGGGCCTGAAGCGACATGTCAGCCTGATGTTACTTTTGGAATTCGGGCCATCTGGTGATTCTGTTTCAAATATCAATAGTTCTTGTTGATTTGAGATCAACGATCCACAATTACTTCAGGAGTTTGGGCTTCGGGAGTTTTCAATGCATAGCTCTTACAATCCTACTGAGCATCATATCTATGAAGTGAGAGATCTTCCTCCACGTGTCCTTAGCCCTCAATGGCTCAAATTTACTTCTAGACTTCATGCCTTCAGGAGTCCTTTACTCACTCAGCTCCTGCTTGCTTCATACCAGAGTGTGAGACTGTTAGACATGTGTTCCTTGCTTGAATATCAACAACCATGAGAGATTGTGGGCTCACCACTTGAACAAACTTTAATTTCCTTCCCGATCCCCGTAATGTGAAGATGATCATTCGTAGAAGGATCGATATGCATCGTTGATCTGTTGATCTAGAAAGATCAACGACCCTGAGTGATTACGGGATCACAACTCGAAGAAACTTTAATTTTCTTTGTGATCCCCGCAATGCCTCCCCACCATCGATCTCTCTCCAATGAGATATGACGATCATGAATTATTCTTTTCTCAACCTAACAACTGATATGAACTGTACATGGGATCTCCACTACTTAAAATCGAGCATGCTTGCTTGCTTGTATTTCAAGCTTGAAATGGACGACTCTTAATGCTTCATTTTTCTCATGGTTATTCCCTGTGTAAACAAAGGACTTGGATGAGATAAAAAAACTAGATACGACCCATGGCAACTTCATGTGATAACACAAGGGTTTAAGGTAAGTATGAAACTTTTTTATTTTATTTTTCTGAATCACAAAACCCTTCGATTTCTGATTTTCTGAATAATTTTGTTGCTCCAAAAGGGTTTTGAATGAATTGCCATACCCTTCTAATTATGATCTTCTGAATAAATCTTCTTTCAAAAGTATTGATCTATTGCTCCACAGTGCTCCCCTGTATGTCTCTCTTGCAAATATGTACACTATAAATTTTTGAAAAATAATAAAATATTGAATAGCTTAATACCCATTAAATATTTTATGAAAATTGTTTTAAATGAATTACCATAGTTACCTTCAAATTTTGATCTTCTGAATAAATCTTGTTGTTATAAATTATTTTGTTGCTCCACAGTTCTCTCTGGTATGGGTCTCTTGCAAATATTTCCATTGTAAATTTTAGTAAAATAATGAAACAATGAATAGGTTTTTACTATTTAAATGTCTGAAATTAGATTTTAAATTCCCGCTCATTTTTCAATTGTAAAAAAAAAAAGTCGCACTTTTTTTTTCTTCGAAACTTCGATGTGTTTATTACTTTAACGCATCAGTGCGGATATGTATACGATGCATTTTAAAGTTTAGGAGAACCAATATTGGATAATTAGTTTTTTTGTTATTTGAATTCATGGGACCAGTGTGATGCATATATAAACGTCCGATCCGTTACAATCTTATAGATGCACCAATGCGTGTTTGTCACAGTAACGCAACCGTTATGTTTTCAAAGTTATCTGAACTTTTATTTGCAAAAAAAGTAATATATTCATCTTAAATTATTTTTCATGATGCATCCACATGACTTGCAATACATCATAGTATACATTTTGTGCTTAAAGTCGCCTTATTCTTAACAATAATTTACTGTTTATTTTTCTCAAATGCATGGAGAGAAGATTATAATATCAAATGGCCAATTCTTCAAATTCCATCCCATTCCATATTTCTCAGAGTCCATCATGGAATTCTCCCTTTCCATCTCGAGTAAGTTCAGATTTTATTTATATTTTGATTATTTAATTGAATTTTTATTTTTTTATCCATGTCAATCTAAATAAAAATGTATCGACCAAATTTGCAGGATCCTGATTCAGAATCAAGTTCAGATGCAAATAATATTCCAGTACCAATTCAAAAACGTCGGAAGATCTTATCACCAACAACATACCACAACCAGTTGGTAGATGAAAATGGACAACCACTTAACGTTTCATAGTAACATGCCGTCTTCCAGCCAGGATCATAGGTCAGTGATGCTAATAATTGTTTTGTATAATGTGATGTGAAAAAACCAATTGCATTGTGCTTACTAATATCATCGATGTACTAATATTCAATATTTTTGAAATTAGCATTCTAGTGATGATGAGAAACCTACCTATCATCTTCCATTGCACCCCACTACAATGTCAAATCGAGAGAAATCTACAATAAGAGAACAAATCGGAGAGGAATCATTCCAAGAATGGTTGAATCAACCACCTATTCAATTCCCACTACTTCAAGATTTACCAATTAGGAATGACTACAACAATAGTAGTTCTTCAGAAGTTGGCAATGGAGTAAATGAAACAGAGGTTGGTATGGATGATTATTTATGGGATACAACTTCCATGGATACAATGTTTTTATATGCATTCCAGAATGATGAGCGAGGGGATGATGGTCATATCACTTATACCTTATTCAAAATTCTGAAATATGCTTCCACCACCCCTCTCTTTGGACCTAGACAGTCAAATTCTACCCAAATGGGGACAACAATGTTATTGTACAACTTGAAAGCAAAGTTTGGCATGTCAAACACATGTTTCTCGACAATATTGAGGTAACTAATCATCATTAAGTCCCTTATAATTTGAGAAATTTTGTCACACAATCAACATTAAAAATGATCGATTTTATGAACATTAAATAACATTGTACATTTTTATTTCCCACTAATTGTAGGTTATTCAAAGATAAGCTTCTTCCGAGTGATAATGTCTTTATTAGTAGCTGCGAAGAGGCCAAGAAAAAGTTGAAAATATTGGGTGTTTATTACATATCATAGAAGGCATGTCTGAATGACTGTATTCTATATAGAGGAGAATATGCAGACTAAGAGATATGTCTGAAATGTGGACATGACATATATCATAAATTAAATAAAAAGGGTAAATCACATGGTCCTCCTCATAATATATTGAGGAACATGCCTATAATTTGAATGATTCAAAGGCTCTTTCATTGCAAAGAATTAGCTATGTTGCAGGTGTAACACCTTGTTTCCCCCAGTCTATAAAAATAACTATATTGGCCAAGAACTATGGCAAACTCAAAGATGTGAATGTTTGATTTGACAGACTTTTGTATAAAAGGTCGATGAATGTAAATTATGTTATGATTATGTGTTGCATGACTTCTGGGAGGGGGGATGTGCTAAAATAGACCACGATGGCTAATGAGAGGTGGTGGAAGGGACCTGTAATGGTTGCGTTAACTTCCATCGAACCAATACCTTACTAGTTTTTACTTGCTCAAAGACCAAAGCAACTCTCTAACCCTAGAATGAATTACCCACCAGGATGGTAGGTGGGGAGGCTCCTCAAGAGTTAATGAGGGGATGGGGGTGAATTTCCCATCCGTAGAATCTCTCAGACTTGACCACGGATGGGGGAATTCGTGCCACTTGCAATCTTGCAGAAAAGGCAAGAAAGGAAGTGTGGGGAAAGGGAAGAGAGAACATGCGCGATAGGGATCGTGGAAGATAACCAAGAGGAACTCTAGAAATATAGGGAGTTATGAACAGAGGAAAAGGAGAGTAACCTTCGTCCTTGACTTTCGTTGAGATGGAAGTAGGAGACTGAATCTCAAGCATCGTGGTATAGCTCAGGGGTGGCTAGTGGTAAATCTGTTTGGAGTCACTAAGCCTATGGTTGGGTGGAAATGAGCACCCCTCCAGCAGTCGCATCATGTTTGGTGTTTTCTGATAAGTGTTATGTCTTGTATTTTGAATTGAATATCATGAAGGCATGCTCATGTTTATATGCTCATAAATGGTTTCTGTATAGAAGTGTTTTCCTTGTGTTTTGATTGGAAATAATGGATGCATGCTTATACCTATATGACTATAATCGGTTTATGTATAAAATGAATAAGTTCATAATATGAGTCCGTTCCCTTGACATTTGTCCCATCTACTTGACTCACGCTATGTCCTGGTTTGATTTCCCAAAGGCACCTCCTCTCGGGAAGTTTCCTCGCATTCCAGAGTCGGAGTGAGTTCCTTGGAAAGAATATCGTTATAGTAAACCCACGAGTTTACCTTACCCCTGTCACAGAGTTCATAGCTCGATGAATTAGGAAGGCTTTTCAGTCAGGTCACCAAGCCTAAGGATAATTACCCAAGAACCCTCTGAAGGATCATGTGATCTAAGTCTGGAAACCTTGTACAAGAAAGAGTAGTTCTCTCAGGTTTTGAAGTCGTGCGAGTTCGAAGCTCCGAGAGGTTGAATCTCTTGATTCAAGCTCATAAAGGAAAATGAGTCCAGTTATCGAAAGAGAATACCCCATCATTTGGTAGATGAACAGTTGCAATCCTTTTGGAAATACCCCAGATCGGTCAAGACCGACGGATCTAGAGGAGGAGCGCAGGTGTTAACACCTCGACCCCTTCAACCTTCGCAAGTAGCGATGGGATCCTGGACCGTAGATCCAAGGATATATTGGAGCTCTATCGACCATCGATCTTAACCTTTGCATAGGAAGAAGAGTGGACTTGAAAAACATACTGAAAGTCTCAAAGTATTCAGAATCGTCCATCGACACAGGACACGTGGTAGTCGTGTAGCATTTCGCTGACTCACGACTTGAAGTGGTCAAAGGGTAGGACTGCACGAACTCACGATTCATGAAATCGCGACATGATCATGGTTGTTGATCCATGAGTGATCTAGATCATCAGTTTAGCGTGAATAAGTTTCGACGTTTCGGCACCCGGGAAATGAAAGGGAAAGACCCCTCGTTTTCGCCAGTCATGAAATCCCGGTATACAAAACCCCGAATCGGTTTAGCGTGAATACGTTTTGGTGTTTCAGCACCTGGGAAACCAAAGGGTGAGACCCCTCATTTTCGCCAGTCGTGAAATCCCGGTATACAAAACCCCGAATCGATTTAGCGTGAATAAGTTTTGGTGTTTCATCACCTGGGAAACCAAAGGGCAAGACCCCTCATTTTTTCCAGTCATGAAATCCCAGTATACGAAACCCTGAATTAGTTTAGCATGAATAAGTTTCGACGTTTTGGCACTCAGGAAACCAAAGGGCAAGACCCCTCGTTTTCGCAAGTCGCGAAATCTCGATACATGAAACCCCGACACACTCTGTGGATGAGCCCTAGGTCATAGGACAAGGTCATGTGGTAGGAAGGAGGAGTCCCAAAAGAATTTCGACTGTCCATTTGTAGAGGATGCGTGGTGAATATCTAAAGCCGCTGGGGTTCTGGAGATCGGGGAAATAGGAGTGAAGACCCTGCCAAAATCTCGAAAGGTAGAATGCCGAGATTTAATCCGGGCTATTGATCAAGTCGATGATCTTGACCGTAGATCTGGATGATACCGAGCTTTCGGGTTTCGGGGATTGAAGGAACAAGGGTTCCTTGCAACATGAATCTCGAAAGTTGAGTTTTGGTAGCACCATTTGGTGTTAGTGTGTGTTCACTGAGGTGATCGCATGGAGTAGGAAAAAGGGGAGCCAAGGAGCTCGTTAACCCCATTTCGAGTTTCGGCATTTCAAGGGACAGGGAGCTGGGGAGAGCTTGCACACAGAAATCCTGAAATGTGAAAGCTAGAAGCGCCCTTTTAGTAAGGCCTGTGGTTATAGCCAACGATCACATGGAGGAGGATAAGGAAAGGGATGGTTTGCGCTAGGCCCCATAGAAATTTGGGATTTTGTCCCTCGAAGAAAAGATGAAAAATCTAGGTTGTTGTAGTGGGTATGTGACAAATTGGTATCAGAGCATGGTTACAACACTTGGCCTGCTTGGGCTCATGGAAGAGTTGCGCAGAAACTCCATTTGAAGTACTCTTAAAAGGAGTAACTCTCTATCCTAACCCCCTTTATCAAAAGTCGAAGTTAAGAATGAAAATTCCTATTGTGTGTATGCATTTGAAAAATATGAATTATGCATTGATTGTGAATGAATATAATGTTGACTAACAACAACTGTTTTTCCTGCACAACAAGCCGACGATCAACCATGGGAAACTGCAAACGCATAGAATGGTAACGCACCACGAAGTGGGGGATGGCTCCCACAATAGAGACAAAGAGTCCGACGAAAGGAGGGCAGTAGAGACCCCTCCAGATCTAGCTGAGACTGTGAGGAGCCTCATGGTTGAACTACAAAGTTGCAAGTCCGACAATGAGTGGTTGATAAAAGAGCAAGAGAAGAAAATGGAAATTAATGCAGTCTTGTTGCAGAGTTTATCCGACATACAAAGACAATTGCAGCATGGACTTGACATCAGTCACGCGGACCGATGACAGATAAAGAAAAGTGGAAGTCCACCTGAGATACATAAACGTGGTCTTTTAAGTGGCCACACTGGGAAGAGAACCTCGAGAAAGGTCCACCCCAAAGATAAGGGACAAGCATTGGATGATTCCTCTGGAGAGGAAACTGGTGACTTGGAGGGATCTTCTAGTAGAAGAACTAGTTCTTATTCCCGAAGAAAAAGGAAGAAGTGAAATCATTCCAAAAATCATAATCTTGAAGAATTCAAGAAGGCCAAACCACCCTCTTTCAATGGTGAAATAAAGAAGGGAGAGGAAGCGGAGGCCTGGCTGCTTGGACTAAAGAAGTATTTTAGATTCCATGACTTCTCGAAAAACTTGAAGGCCCGAGTAGCCACTTTCAACCTAAATGGGAAGGCTTCCATTTGGTGGGAAGACCTTAAGAACGTAAAAGGGATTCATGAAGAAGACCTATCTTGGGAACGGTTTGAGAAATACTTCAGGAATAAGTATTTGTCGGAAAAGTATTTCGACAAAAAGACTAAAGAATTCTATGAAATCAAGCTGGGGAAACACACCATAGAGGAATATGTCAGTAGATTCCTCGAGTTGCTGAGGTACGTACCCTATATAAAAGAAGAAAATGCAAAGGTGCAACGATTCATTAGTGGACTACATAAGGACTATCAGAACAGGATTGAGTTTGATGAGCCAAAGACCCTAGAAGACACTATCCTAAAGGCAAAATATTGTTATGAACAGCTTGGGCATTGGACAAAACCTCGTGAAGGCTGGAAGCAAAAGAATAGTTAGGGATTCCAGAAAAAGGGGTTTAAATCCCCAAGATTTAAAAACTATAAAAATGACTCAAGGATGAGCTTCCCAACCCGAAGTGTACACCAGCAGAATTTCCCCTCCAGAGTGGAAATAAACCTTTTGGATCTACCCTAGGAAAGATTGATAACCCAAAGAAAGAACCCTTGAAATGTTGGGATTGTGGAGAAAAAAATCTACTGAGGGACTTCCCGCACCGACAACAAAACAATAAGAGAATTTACAATGTTCAAGAAGCTACCACCATCAATGACATGGCTATGAGTATGTCGCAAATTTATGCAGCCATGGATAATAAACAAGCTGACCACCAAGATTTAGTGGTGGAGATGGAAGGTATGATCACTAACCATCTAGTGTCTATTCTAATTGACCTTGGTTCAAATTTGAGTTCTATAGCTCCTAAGGTTGTTGATAAGTGTAAATTACAGCCATATAAACATGCCAAGCCATGGTTGGTACAATTAGCCGTTGGCACCAAAAGAAAGGTAGCGAAGGTCATACCAGCTTGCCAATTCACTATGGGTGACTTACCCACCCAAGCAACCCTTAACATACTACCCCTAGGATTGTATGACCTGTTAATTGGTATGGACTGGCTAGCGACATATAAAGCCAGACTAGATTATTACCATAAAACCTTAGAATGTGTAAGTGAAGAAGGAAGAAGGATAACCCTTCAAGGGATCCAAAAACCTGTCTCGGTGAGATGAATATCATCCCTTCAAATGAAAAAGTATTGTAGAAAGGGATGTCCACTATATGTGATATAGGTGTTGGAATCAATTGAAGATGACAAACCAAGCCTCAAAGACCACCCCACACTAAGAGAATATAGAGATGTGTTTCTGGAAGAGGTACCGGGTTTACCTCTAAGAAGGGACATTGACTTCTCGATAGAACTTGCACCAGGAGCGGTGCCAGTGTCTAGGACACCTTACAGGATGAGCACACCCGAGCTAGTTGAGATTAAATTACAACTAAGAGAAATGATGGACAAAGGCTATATCCAGCCCAATGTGTCTCCATGGGGAGCACCGGTCCTATTTTTGAAAAAGAAAGATGGTACCCTCTGACTGTGCATAGATTATAGACAACTCAATAAGGTAACCATAAAGAACAAGTACCCCTTACCCATGATCGATGACATGTTTGATCAATTGGGAGGTGCTTCCATCTTCTCAAAGATTGACTTAAGATCTATATACCATCAAGTCTGAATCAAGGGTGAAGACATCCACAAAAATGCCTTCAGGATGAGATATGGTCACTATGAGTTTGTGGTAGTACCATTTGGATTGACCAATGCCCCTGCCACTTTTATGTGCTTGATGAACAATGTGCTCAAAAAATTCCTAGACAAATTTGTACTGGTTTTTATTGACGATATATTAATTTACT
>ML785718.1:287797-309906 GCA_009831015.1 Picea engelmannii
GATGCCATCAATAAATTCATTCTTTACCATTCGGAGGCAACACAACTGTGGGTCGCATTGTATGAACAAAAGAGGAGGAAATGTGACAGTGATAGGAAATAATTTAGATGGTTGAATGTAGAAGCATGCCTTATCCTGATCATTTAAAAAAAAATCCAGTGATATGCCTAAACAGTTGGGTTGTTGACCAAGTCAGAGAGAAATACAGTGCATCTGGTCGTTACCCTCGTGATGAATAGGATGCACTAAACATAGGGATTGGGTGTGAAAACTTGGTAATAATATCTTTGTGTACATTTTGTAACATTTAAATGCACCTTTGAACTATAACATCTATATTTTATATTTTATTGGTCGACTTATTAGACACATGAGACTATGATTTTTTCACTTTTTTATAGGTGCATTTGTTCTCATCTATGTGGGCGTATGGAAATCATTTTCACACAGAGGATGCCGATGATGGACGCATGACACAAGACTGTGGAGTGGCAGTTGAGTTCAACCAATATAGTCATGCTAGCCACTGTGATAAAAACCTAATATGAGGGACGTTAGGTTATGTTGGAAAGATACAAGAGATCATTCAAGTGGACTTCTCTTCTTTCCAATGTGTTAGTTTTAGGTGCAAGTGGTTGGACACCTTTGATCGGAATAATGCAAAGGAATATCATGATAGTGGACTGATATGTATTAACTCTAGAAAGATGTGGGATGAACCTGAGGAGCCTTATGTTTTCCCAAAACACTGCAACCAGGTGTTTTTTTACCCGGATGTGTTGGATAAGGATTGGTGGTTCGTATTAAGACACGACCCTAGATCAAAACAATTTTTTAGAACAACAATGTTATCATGCCAAGTGAGGAAGATAATGAGTTTGATGACAATAAAGAGTGATATGTACATTTTTTATTTCATCTATAATATTGTTGTTGTATCTTTTTTTTATATTCTTTATTTCGCTAATTATATTATTTTTTTATTCATCTTCTGATAGAGGAAATATTAAGTTAATTATAACAAATCTTTGAACAATTTTAGTTGGTTAACAGTTAGTTTTATGCGTAATGTGTTTGTCTTTCAAATTATTTGTGATTTCATGGAACGATTGTTATTTGAACATATTTATATCTCGTTGCATATATTTAAAAATGTTTCATCTTCTTTAAGTATTTCCAATTGTGAAATCCTGAAAAATGTTAAATGTCCAGTTGAACTTTTAATGGGATATTAAATTCTACTTTTTATGTTGATATAATTAGATGTAATGATATGTTCGATATGCATGTTTAATAGTACAATATTTTTGAGTATATGTTAACATGATGATTCAAAAGTTGAGTTTATGTTTATTTATTTTGTATATTTAAAAGTAAGATTAACAAAAAATGTGGTTTATAATTAAAAAATTAAATTTATAACATGATTTTTTGATAATTTGGTTTTTAACTAAAGTAGTGTTTGTTAGTTTACATACTTTTATCATTGATTTTGAAAATATTTATAAAATTATGCCCCCAATGTTGAGTAAAACCACAATTAATGAAGTAATTTGAAATTTGATAGCAATCAACTTACGGAATAATGACAAAAATAGCAATAGGAAGATTTGCAACCATAAATTTTTAAAGCCAATAGAATCCTTATCATTGGAGATCATAACTTTTTATAATAACAATTTTTCGTGTAGAAGAGTCTATTCAAAAAGAATAATTAGTAGAATGGAAAATAATATTTTTTCATATGTAATTTGTTTTTTGAAAAAAAATAGTTAGAACGAATATGTATAATGAACTATCTATGCAATTATAGTTTCGATTTTATAATTATAGTTTCAACCATATTGAACTTCATAATTTATAAAAATAAACATGATGATAATAACCATCTTATAACAAACATAAACAACATCTAAAATACACATTTATATTCACTAGCTAACATCATTTAATTATATATACCTCTAGTACATATAAACGTCATTAATTAGCTAGCACACATATCTAATAATTTAATAGGGCATCATCATTGTGATCACATCTAAAAAAAGACAAGCATTTTCTAACATCATAATCACACACATATAACAAGCATCATTTAACATACACATCTATCAAGTACATTTAACAAATATATCTAACATAACCTAACAATATACACATCAACATAGACATATAAATTAAGTACATCATCAACATGATCAATAGAAAAAAAACACCATATATATATATATATATCGTGGAAAAGTCAAATAAATGTTATAACATATCTCATCCAGCCGGTGGGATAATCTGCATATCTACAACAATAGTGGAGGCCTGGTCTGTAGTGGAAGATGATGGATGATGAATACGTCATGCATGCTCATCTAGGTGAGGTGAAAGAGGAGGATGTGGAGAAGGATGATCAAAACCAGCCTCATCAATTGATGGGGTAATGGACGAACAATCTATACTGGAAGAAGAGTTGTGCCTATCATCGAGATCCCTCCTCACTGCTAGTATCCTAGCAGCTCTGATGATATGATGCATAAGAGGCATCAAAACACATGCTATATCCCTCCAAATATTTAAGAGAATAGGATATGCCCTAATGTCTCACGTCAGGTGAGGGAAAACGCCCACCTCAGTCAAAAGTGCAGAGAGTCGGTCGCCCAACTCCAACCTGAATCTAGTATCAGGCCTACGACGCATGTCGTTGGGTATCTACACCTGAGGACCCTAACCTAATGCGGTCTTAGGAATCATCTCCTCATCATCATCTGTCAGGGAAGGAGGCACATCTCCAATGAAAGTGCCAATATTTGTGAAATATATAGTAGAAAACAATAATTACACAATTAATTCATTAAAAAATTTAATAAAAAAAGTTGAAGAACATGTTAGAATTAATTTTATTCTAATTATGTAAGATAATAAAATGAAACTATATTGATTTAAACAAAAAACTAATATTACCTCTATCATCTGGTGTCTCATCTGGTGTGAAGAGGATGTTCGGACATCCTCGCCAATCCAAACCATCGTAAGGACATGACACCATGATGAACATGTGATCCGTCGCACTGCCTAGTAGCCCAGTGAGTCTGGGGAAATCTTGGTCGGAAACTCCTCGTGGCCCCTTTTGGGAATCATGTTCCCCCACATCTGCATTCTCACATGAGTCTTGAGCCTAGAAGGATGACGAAAAAAATTTGGCCTCATCTCTGGAAACCTCTCAAAAAATAAGCAAAACAACTCTAAGGAAAAAGGGAAGTTCGACCTCCAATGTGTCATAGCATGAAATATGTTTAGTGCTATACAAAACTATCATAAAACAAATGGAAGACCATCTAATATACCATGTCCTTTGTAACAATGAATCAACATAACAAAAAAGAGGGCAACTAATACACTTCCCATAACTGGTAAAGTGGGCTATGGTAGTCATGACTAACAGTGAGAGGCACCTAACCTCCTTTGCATCGAAAGGGGCAATTTTCATATGTTGATGCAGGAGCATCCACACGAGAATCTACAACTCATCAAGCGAGCCAGCATGGAGTGGAGAACAGCTGGACAGTTCCAGCACATATTACTTTTGAATACTTTGGAAAGTTGTTGTGCCGCCATTTGAATGAAGGCATTCATAAGAAGCACACTTGTACTATATAATGGATAAGAAGGAATTTAATAGTTTTAATGCGTTAGATAAAGATTTATTGTAGATTTGATAGATAGAGATTTCAAGAGGGAAAACGGAATATAGGCACCCTCCTTTGTATTATTATTCATTAGCATCAGATTAGTAAGGAGGAGCAAGAAGAGCAAGCAGAGAACTGCTGAAGGATCCCCATGTACAGATATTGAATTAATAGGAAAGCTTTGATTCAATTCCATGGCTGTGATTATTCTCTGTGTCTTGTTGATTTTATGCTGTTGCATATTTGCTTCTTGTTTTTCCTATTGTCTATATGATGCATATGTGATTGCATGGCAGGTTCAGAATCTAAGAGAATGAGAGAATGATTTTCAATTGTTTCTCCGTCTAGGCCAGAAGATTCCCGCAGAGAGTGTGGTAGAATTCCTCCGCATAGAGTGCATTGAGGAGGCTGGACAGTTAAACTCTCATCTTTGTTTGCATGAAGTTGTGTTGAGTTATTTGAATCACACAGGCGAAGAACTAGTGGAATTGAAGTCTCAGAGGCAAGTATGAGAAAAGGAAGACAACAGGTCGTGATTCAACCCCATGGACGTGTTTATTCTCTATGTTTTGTTGGCATTATGCCTTTGCATATTTGCTTCTTGTTACCTATTTCTTTCATATGCTGCGTATGTGATTCTATGGAAGACTTGAGGTCAGATTGATTCTGAGTGAGGGTTGGTGAAATCTCAGGAGGGAGAGTTCCTTACAAGTATTGTGGAACAAACCCAGGAGAAGCCCCGAGTGGGAGTAGCTTCGGAGCAAGAGGACTCTTCAAGAGGAAGAGAATCGACGACTTGAACTTCTAGGAGAAAGTAATCTTCAGATGCAAGTAGAATCCTCTTGCTATCGCATATCGGCACATCACGGTTGGCGAGTGCAGGAGTTGCATGCACGTCGATATCGTGAGTAGAAATCCCCAGATTTCGTGGAAGCCATCGATATTGCGGAAGGACAGGTGGCACGTGTTCTCGGGACATCGGGTCTCGGGAGTGGGAAAGCAAGCGACCGGTCTCATAAGTCGCGCATTCGCGAGGAGACGAGATAGCGATACTCGGGCATCGGCAACTCGGGTCTCGGAGGTCGAAGTGAAGTTGATCTGTATTCGCGAGAAGAGAAACCGCGAGACCGCGAGATCGTGAGTCTCGGCATCTCGGCATCTCGGGTATCGGGAGTTGGAACCCCGAGTGGTTGGTAGTACGAGAGGCGAAGTCCCGAGATCACCGTCGAGGTTAGAAAAGAAGGATAGAGAGAAGTATCTTGTGGGTGACGAGGACTCCCGAGAGGAGTTGGAAGAGCATTGTGGTTCTTCGGGCCAAGGTTAGTGAAGGTCCTGGTGAGAGGCAGGTTGGACCGTGAGGGTCACAGCCTTCGCGTCAAGTGGTATCAGAGCCCAGGAAAAGAGTTCTCTTTGTTCAGGTAGCAGAGAGAAGTAGAAATCCACCATGCCGCACAGACGAGAAAGGCAGTCACCTGATCGTGAAGACAGGGACGCCCAAAGAAGGGGTAGGCCGACAGGGAACCCAGAAATGGAACACCAAATACGAGATCTCAGGGCGAGACTCAAGGAAATGGAGACCACCCAAAGGCGTGGAGCAGGTGCAGTAGAGTTCAGCGATTCCGAGGTTGAAGAGGAAGCTGAACACGATGCAGAGGAGGTCACAGCAGAGGACACCTCGACAGAGAGGTTGATCAGAGCCATTTCGAGGATGAGCTCAAAGACAAAGATGGAAATCCCCGTCTATGAGGGAAGTCTAAATGCTGAGGAGTTTCTGGATTGGATCCGAGAACTAGACACCTACTTCGATTACGAGGATATCGAAGAGGACAAGAAGGTGAGGCATGCAGTCACGAAGATGAAGGGACATGCAGCCTTATGGTGGGACGAGTTGCAGGCAGACAGGCGCTGCAAAGGCAAACAAAAGATCAAGAGCTGGGATCGGATGATCGCCAAGATGAAGGCGAAGTTCATTCTGAGGGATTACCAGATCACTTTGTTCAGGCGCATGCAGAACCTGAGATAGAAGTTGATGATGGTGAAGGAGTACACCGAGGAGTTCTACAGGCTCAACATTCGAGCTGGTCATTGGGAAAGTGATGACAAGAAGGTGGCAAGGTATCTGAATGGTCTGAGGTATGACATTCAGGACGAATTGAGCATGCTGACCATCAGGACGGTTGAGGATGCGTACCAGATGGCTCTAAAAGCCGAGGAAAAGTTGAGCCGCCAGCAGGGACAGCGAGGGTGAGGCAGAAGCCAGCCCAGAGGCAAAGCGGTTGCCCAGAAAGAATTTCAGAAGCCTAAGGAGGATTGGAAGAGACCTCAGGGTAGGATTGAGAAAGGTGGAACCTCATAGCAGACGCAGCCACAAACTGAACAAAGGCAGCAATATGCTGAGCCGAGGAGGCAGCATACCAAGCAGGGTGGCAGATATGTTGATGCCAACGTAATTCCTCATAACCGAGGTAGAGGAAGAGGACGTGTAGGAATTATCACATGTTTTACATGTGGAAAAGACGGACATAAAGCCGTTGACTGTCCAGACAGGAAGGTGGACATAAGTGAAGGTCACATCACTGAGGCGCAGGGGCGTGATGATGAGGATGCTGACAGCGGAAGGTCGCTTGGAATGCATAAGATCCTTTTGACACCTGAGAAAGAGGTGGACAGCTCAGTGCAAAGAAGCAGACTGTTTAGGATGGCTTGCACAACCAAGGACAGAAAATGCAAGGTCATCATTGACAACGGGAGCACTGATAATCTCGTTGAGACTGAGATGGTGGAAAAGCTGGAGCTAGAGACGACTAAGCACCCGAGTCCATATAAGGTCTCATGGTTACAGAAAGGACACCGGGTAAGTGTCACTAAACAATGCTTAGTTAAATTTAAGATTGGAAATTATCATGATGAGATTTTGTGTGATGTCATTCCCATGGACGTATGTCACATATTGCTGGGTAGACCATGGAAGTATGATAGAAATGTTGTTCATGATGGGAGAATGAACACATACACCTTGGAGAAGGATGGGAGACTCCATAGGTTGCTTCCGATAAAAGATAAAGAAATGAAGCCGGAAGTGAGTAGTACGATACTTCTCATGAGTGGGAAAGAACTTCTCACAGAGATGGAGAAAAACGAAGATCCACAATTCTTTGTTGTCAGGAAGCCAAGAATTGTCCTGACAAGCACAAGAGTGGACGACTTGCCAGAGGAGATTCAGGAACTGCTGGGAGAGTTCGCTGATATCATCATGGATGAATTACCTCGTTCGTTGCCACCGATGCGGAGTGTGAGTCACCACATTGACCTCATACCCGGAGCAAGTTTACCAAATAAGGCAGCATACAGGTTGACACCTTAGGAGAATGAGGAAGTCAAAAGGCAGGTACAGGATCTGCAGGACAAGGGACTAGTGAGGGAAAGTCTGAGTCCATGTGCTGTTCCGACAGTACTGAGTTCGAAGAAGGATGGAGGCTGGAGGATGTGTACAGACTCCAGAGCGATTAATAAGATCACCATCAGGTATAGGTTTCCACTGTCGAGAATGGACGACTTGATGGATTGCCTAAGTGGGGGCAAATTATTTTTCAAAGATTGATCTAAAGAGCGGATATCATCAGATCCGGATGAGAGAGGGAGATGAATGGAAGACGACATTCAAGACAAACGAGGGTTTGTACGAATGGCTGGTCATGCTGTTTGGGTTGACAAATGCACCCAACACATTCATGAGACTGATGAATGAAGTCCTACGGGAATTCATTGTCAAATTTGTAGTCGTATACCTGGACGACATATTAATTTTCAGTAAAACCAGGGTTGAACACTTGAGGCATTTGGCCATTGTGATGAGAAGGCTACAGCATGAGAAGCTACTGATAAATTTGAAGAAGTGTTCATTCATGTAGACGGAACTCATTTATTTGGGTTTTGTAATCTCGGCGAATGAATTGAAGATGGATCCTGAGAAGGTTGAAGTGATCAGGAATTGGCCATCGCCAAGAAATGTTTTCGAGGTGAGGAGCTTCCATGGTTTGGCTAGTTTCTACCAAAAGTTCATTCGAAATTTCAGCGGAATTGGCGCAACAATGATGGACACTGTCAAGAAGCGGCATAAGGTTTTCCATTGGACAACAGAGGCTGAAAGAAGCTTCAATTTGTTGAAGCGAAAGATAACTGAGCAACCAGTGTTAGTGTTGCCAGATTTTCAGAAAACCTTCCAAGTGAAGTGTGATGCCAGTGGGTATGTTGTTGGAGGGGTTTTGATTCAAGATGACAGACTTGTTGCATATTACAGCGAGAAGCTGGATGATGCAAAGCTGAAATATTCCACGTACGATAAGGAGTTCTATGCCATTATACAGGCATTGAAAAAGTGGAGGCATTATCTCATACCCAATGAATTTGTTCTGTACAGTGATAATCATGCATTACAGTTCGTGAGTCAGTAGGAGAAGCTGAACCAGAAGCATGCAAAGTGGGTGGAATACATGCAGAATTTTACATTTGTGGTAAAACATATTTCGGGGACTGCTAACAAGGTAGCTGACGCCTTGAGAAGAAAATGTTTGTTGCTGCAGGAATTCAGGGTCAAAAATTTGGGTTTTGAGAATCTGAAAGATATGTATGCAGGTGATGTAGACTTTGGCGAGGCATACGAGGCAGCTGAGAACCCAGTTCTCAGGGATAGGAGTCTGTGGATTGATTACCTGATCCAGGATGGATTGTTGTTCAAAGGTAATCAACTATGTATTCCAGATTGTTCTATGAGAGAGAATTTGGTGAAGGAAAAGCACAGTGGAGGCTTAGCAGGTCATTTTGGGCATGACAAGACATTCACCAAGCTGAGAGAATCGTATTATTGGCCAGGAATGCATGCAGATGTTAAACGGTTTGTTGACAGGTGCAGAATATGTCAACATGCGAAAGGCCGAAAACAGAACACAGGGTTCTATCAGTTGTTGCCTATACCAAAGAGACCATGGGAGGCAATTAGTATGGACTTTGTTTAGGGATTACCGAGAACGCAGAGAGGTGTGGATTCCATTTTTGTAGTAGTGGACACATTCTCGAAGATGGAACATTTCATCCCGTGTCATAAGACCAGCGATGCAACCCACATCGCGAACTTATTTTTTAAAGAAATTATCAGATTGCATGGATTGCCGAAAAGCATAGTCTCGAATCGGGACACGAAGTTCATAGGACATTTTTGGAGGACGCTATGGAAGAAGCTGGGGACTGACTTAGCATTCAGTTCTGCTTACCATCCGCAGACAGATGGGCAGACGGAAGTAGTCAACAGAAGCTTGGGGGATCTGTTGAGAAGCCTAGTGGTGGAGCATCACAGCAGTTGGGATTAGATCCTACCACAGGTAGAATTCGCGTACAACGATTCAGTGAATCGGAGTACAGGTAAGAGCCCGTTCCAAATTTTGTATGGGACACAACCAAGAGGAGTTTCTGAGCTCAGGGAGCCAGAACAGGCTGAAACTAGCAGCGCGAGGGCTGAAGAGTTCGCTGAAGCAATGCAGGAACTTCACGCGGAGGTGAGGCAGCGACTGCAGAAGGAAAATCAGGAGTATAAGCACAGGGCCGATCAGAGAAAGAGACAGCTTCAGTTTGAAGTTGGAGACTTGGTTCTGGTGCACTTAAGGAAGGAAAGGTTCCTAAGGGGGACATATAACAAGCTCAAAATGAAGAAAATTGGGCCATGCAGAGTCCTGAAGAAATTCGGGGAGAACGCATATGAGCTTGAATTGCCAGAGGGCATCGGGATATCTCCTATTTTCAATGTTTTGGATTTATACCCATACAAGACCGATGAAGCAAAAGCTGGAACTGAGGAACCAGTGGTCCAGTGGCAGAAACAATTACCAGTTGCACAGAAACCGCGGATGGAGTGCATACTGGATAAATGAGCAGGCAAGAAGACCAGGAGAAAGCAGTATATTGAATACCTGGTGAAATGGAAAAATCACCCAGTGGAGGATGCCAGCTGGGAGACGGAGGCAGTTATACAGAAGCATGGACACACCGTGCAGGAGCTCATGGACAGGAGCCCATGAAATCTTTTTGAGCCGAGGAGTATGATGCAAGAGCATCCACACGAGCATCTACAACTCATCAAGCGAGCCAGCATGGAGTGGAGAACAGTTGGACAGTGCCAGCACATATTACTTTTGAATACTTTGGAAAGTTGTTGCGCCGCCATTTGAATGAAGGCATTCATAAGAAGCGCACTTGTACTATATAATGGATAAGAAGGCATTTAATAGTTTTAATGCGTTAGATAGAGATTTATTGTAGATTTGATAGATAGAGATTTCGAGAGGGAAAACGGAATATAGGCACCCTCCTTTGTATTATTATTCATTAGCATCAGATTAGTAAGGAAGAGAAAGAAGAGAAAGCAGAGAACTGTTGAAGGATCCCCATGTACAGATATTGAATTAATAGGAAAGCTTTGATTCAATTCCATGGCTGTGATTATTCTCTGTGTCTTGTTGATTTTATGTTGTTGCATATTTTCTTCTTGTTTTTCCTATTGTCTATATGCTGCATATGTGATTTCATGGTAGGTTCAGAATCTGAGAGAATGAGAGAATGATTTTCAATTGTTTCTCCATCTAGGCCAGGAGATTCCCGCAGAGAGTGCGGTAGAATTCCTCCGCACAGAGTGCGTTGAGGAGGCTGGACAGTTAAACTCTCATATTTGTTTGCAGGAAGTTGTGTTGAGTTATTCGAATCACACAGGTGAAGAACTGGTGGAATTGAAGTCTCAGAGGCAAGTCTGAGAAAAGGAAGACAACAGGTCGTGATTCAACCCCATGGACGTGTTTATTCTCTGTGTGTTGTTGGCATTATGCCTTTGCATATTTGCTTCTTGTTACCTATTTCTTTCATATGTTGTGTATGTGATTCTATGGAATAATTGAAGTCAGATTGATTCTGAGTGATGGTTGGTGAAAGCTCAGGAGGGAGAGTTCCTTACAAGTATTGTGGAACAAACCCAGGAGAAGCCCCGAGTGGGAGTAGCTTTGGAGCAAGAGGACTCTTCAAGAGGAAGAGAATTGACGACTTGAACTTCTAGGAGAAAGTAATCTTCAGATGCAAGTAGAATCCTCTTGCTATTGCATATCGGCACATCGGGGTTGGCGAGTGCAGGAGTTGCATGCATGTCGATATCGCGAGTAGAAATCCCCAGATTTCGTGGAAGCCGTCGATATTGCAGAAGGACAGGTGGCACGTGTTCTCAGGAGATCGAGTCTCGGGAGTGGGAAAGCAAGCGACCGGTCTCATAAGTCGCGCATTCGTGAGGAGACGAGATAGCGATACTCGGGCATCGGCGACTTGGGTCTCGGAGGTCGAAGTGAAGTTGATCTGTATTCGCGAGAAGCAAAACCACGAGACCGCGAGATCGTGAGTCTCGGCATCTCGACATCTCGGGTATCGGGAGTTGGAACCCCGAGTGGTTGGTAGTGCGAGAGGCGAAGTTCCGATATCGCCGTCGAGGTTAGAAAATAAGGATAGAGAGAAGTATCCTATGGGTGATGAGGACTCCCGAGAGGAGTTGGAAGAGCATTGTGGTTCTTCGGGCCGAGGTTAGTGAAGGTCCTGGTGAGAGGCGGGTTGGACCGTGAGGGTCACAGCCTTCGCGTCATATGTCCACCAATGACTTGAAAATTAGTTGGGGATAGTACATCAACCCCAATATATCGCTGAGAGTACATGAGATGAATCTCAACTGCAACACCTACTGAGACATCTAGGAACTGGGGAAAATCCTCCCCCCTCCTGGACAACCTAGTGATAAAGTAAATATTCTCCTCAGTGGGATGGTACCACTGATCCAAACCCACATGGAAACCCTATCGATAGACATCCCATTGACAGATCAGATGCACCAACAACCCGAAGTTCCCCTTAAGGTATGTAGCCTCTTCATAGTACTTAAGGAGGCCTACATTCCTCAAAATAACATGAGTCACTGCAGTAATAGGGTGAGGGTACAAATCCCTCTCCCTCTCCCTTGCCTCCCATTCCCGTACAACATTGTACAGATCCACCCTCTTCTCCTGTTGTTGTAGCTTCTCTCTCCACTCACATCTCTGCATGATTAACATATGAAATACATCAGCCTAACTCATACATAAAACATAAAAAAAGATCTATTGAATGGTAAATTTATCTATAAATACGAAAAAATAACTTTCTTCAAAAAATAAGTTAATTGCATTACCGGTGCACCCAAAAAATAGTCATGCACCGTCGACAGTGCATATATATTGTGAGAACCATCCAGAGTGCATCAATGTAAAGTAACGCACCAAACAAAATATGTTCTACTATGTTATGCGGTGTGTTGGAGAAAAGTACAGCACTAGAGCGCTACACTATAACACATACACCCCGGTGCGTTACATTTATCCTACGCATCACTTAAACCAAAAAAAAATTTAAAATCTTAACGCATGTAAACAATTATTTAGAAATTATCAAAAAATGGTGTGTATACATTCACTACACACACTGGTGTGTGTAACAAATGTCGATGCACTATCACATAAAATTTTCCAAAATTTCCAAGTACAAAACTTTTTGTGGTGCATTCCGGTCGTTACTATCAGACCGCATACGGTGCCACCAAAATTTTTATGGGATGCACCACAACACAATGTTACATCTCTCAACGATGCATTTTGTAAACATGAACGCCCCGGTGTGCAAATTTACCAACACACTATGTAAAAATATATCTGATAAGGGCGGTGTGCCATGTAGTTTAATGTCCCGATGTGTTATATGTACTTTGACGCACCTCCCTACTAGTTATATACTTTTCTTTGGTGCATCATTAAACATGCATGCCAATACATTCATGTTTACCATAACACCACCGGAAAAGGTAACATGGTACGCGGTGCGTCTTGTAAATTTACAGGTCACACCGTAGGCGGTGGGAGCCAAGTGCTTCAAACGCACCTCACATTTTTTTTTTTTAACACTTCAAATTTCACAAAATTTTAAATTTTAATCAAGAAAAAACTTAAGTTATGAATAAACAAAGACATTACTTGGACATTTTGTGGGAGGTATGGTTGCGACGTACTCAAAAAATCTAAATTTTCCCACCATTTGGAAAAAATTGAAATTCACTCACCGAGCAACAGACAAAAGGAAGGAAAGCAAGGAAAGAACCAATGACAGGGAACTTTAGATAGGAAAAGGTTGCACCAATGATTTTGAGCTCTGCAACACTGAAAATGGTAAAAATATTTTTTACCATCAATAATTGTTTTTTATAAAACCTTGTTTCGGTGCACCCAATGACCAACCGCACTGGGGCATACATGTATACTAAGCAAAAAAATTATATATTTTTAAAAAACATCCCTAGCATGGTGCACGTGTTTTTGGGCACATGTGTACATCGATGTGTTTACTACTACATAGTGCACTGTCGTACATTTTTTGAAAAAATGCAATAGTCCAAATTTTTTTTAAGCATGACATGGTGTAGTATAATAATAGACACCCCAGTGAGGCTAGTTTTACATAGCGCACCATGCAAATTTAGAAATTACCCTAACACAGTGCTCCATATTGGAGCACTAGTATGCACGGGTGCACATAATACAATGGAGTGCACCGAAATATATTTTTTGACACAATCCTACATTGGTGTGTAAATGTTTTTTATTTAACCATATAATGGTGTTCTCTACTAATAAAGCATTGGTGCTTCCAGTGTTAAGTTGTGCACCAAAGTTTTTTTAAAGAATGTTATTACGGTGCGTCATTATTTCTGTAGTGCACCAGATAATTTTTTTCTTTATTTGAAATAACCTTGCTATGGTGCACTAGTTTTGAGGGCACTGATGCACCTGTTGTATAAAACACACCGGTGCATTATGTACTTATAAAAGCACCGGCGTAAAAAATCCGCTAAAACCTCTACATGCTCGCCTCCGCTAGTATCATATGAAATTTTAAAATGAAATAATATGTTAAATTTATGAAAATTAAATTAAAATTTTAAAATGAAATAATATGTCAAATTTTTATGGAAATTGGATTGGAATTTTAAATTACTATTTACTAATGTCACTTATGAAAATTGTATACCCGTGATTGATGGAAATTGTATGCCCGTGATTAATGGAAATTGGGTTGGAATTTGAAAATGAAATAGTATGTAAATTTCCAACCTAATTGTACGCCCGTGAGTGATGGAAATTGTATGCCGGTGATTGATGGAAATTGGGTTGGAATTTGAAAATGAAATAGTATGTAAAATTAGTAATCCACTTAATTATTATTTAATAACTTAGTAAAATGAATGATGAAAATTGGATTGGAATTTTAAAATGAAATATGGAATTTTAAAATGAAATAATATGTTAAATTTATGAAAATTAAATTAAAATTTTAAAATGAAATAATATGTCAAATTTTTATGGAAATTGGATTGGAATTTTAAATTAATATTTATTAATGTCACTTATGGAAATTGTATGCCCGTGATTGATGGAAATTGTATGCCCATGATTAATGGAAATTGGGTTCGAATTTGAAAATGAAATAGTATGTAAAATTCCAACTCAATTGAGGTCCATGTGTTTTCTCTTAAGAGGTCACAGGTTCAAATCCAGAGGGGGGTAGGGTATGTATACCTTCGTAGACTTTACCAGTCAAATCGTTGGGCCAAGGGGGGTCCCTTGTCCCACAAACAAGGGGGTCTCATACACCAATTTGGTGTGTTGGCTTGGCCGTGACCTTAAAAATAGATTAAATACAGCTTGAGTGGGCCTAATGGTTAAGAACATGTGTTTTCTCTTAAGGGGTCACAGGTTCAAATCCAGAGGGGGGTAGGGTATGTATACCTTCATAGACTTTCCCAGTCAAATCGTTGGGCGGAGGGGGGTCCCTTGTCCCATAAACAAGGGGGGCTCATACACCAATTTGGTGTGCTGGCTTGGCTATGACTTTAAAAATAGATTATTAAAAAATAGATTGATGGAAATTGTATGATGGAAATTGGGTTGGAATTTGAAAATAAATAGTATGTAAAATTAGTAATCTACTTAATTATTATTTAATAACTTAGTAAAGTGAACGATGAAAATTGGATTGGAATTTTAAAATAAAATATGAAATTTTAAAATGAAATAATATGTTAAATTTATGAAAATTGAATTAAAATTTTAAAATGAAATAATATGTAAGTTTTTATGGAAATTAGATTGGAATTTTAAATTACTATTTACTAATGTCACTTATGGAAATTGGATTGGAATTTTAAAATGAAATAGTGCATCTAATTAGTATCCAAGGTAATTGGCAATTACTATTTAATTACTATTTAGTGATGTTACTAATGAAAATTGGATTAAAATATAAAAATGAAATAGTACCTCAAATTTGTATCTTTTTTCTACTAAAAATTACTTTTGTATATTTATATAAAAAATTTCAAAACTTTAGAACACAATTCACATCAATACATATTATTGATGGATGGATGGCCACCAAGATCCATCTAGATCAATCCCATTGCAAGAAAAGTTATAATTAGTCGCAATGTTCAATTTGTAGAAAATGAAGCATGGGATGGAAGCATAGAAAGGACAGTTAAAATTATTGATGCTATCGGGCATGATGACATAGAGGAAGAAGTTTATCAAACAACATTTATAAGTCAGTGCACAGTTCCTTCTACGTGTGGAACTACGACACAAACTAGTCTAGTGAGATCTGCAGGTGCACAATCCACACCTAGAGCGTGACAAACTCCAACGAGCATTCCGAGTAGCTCTACATCTCCAGATCCAACATCAGTAAGTCTGTTACCAAGGAAGACAAGAAGTGTGTGCGACATATACAATGTTGACACATCAAATTCATTTTCAATCTTTGCTCTGTTTTCACAAATAGATGATCCATTATGTAACACCACTTATATGTTACCAAGGCTTTTATCACTGCCAGATACCAATTTGTAACACACCTTTTACATATCTCATACAGGTCTTATAAAAACAACATGTATTTAAGCAAAGAAATACATTTAAGCTCAGAGTAAACATACTATTTACTACTATAATATACAATCAATAGCATTAACATTAAATTGATATGCACATCAGAATACATGATAGTTATAATTACACAGAGATGCAAAATTATGAATAAAACATCATCTGATACTTATCTTTGAAAACCTTGGTGATTCCACCAACCACGTACAGGCATTCCACGAACATCCCAGCCTTAGATCACACTACTCATCAGCTCAGCAGTGGGTCACCCCCGAGTTGGGACTAAGCTCCACCTCAAGGCAAGGAATCCTAGGCTAGGCTAAGGTTACAGGGAAAACAACACAGAAAGATTGGAAGGATTCTTCCCAAGATGCCATCTTACACCCACTACTTCTAGACTCTCATTCCCCACATGCTTGTTTCGCCCGGGAGTATACACCTTCACAAGCACAGTCCATCGGTGCTACACCTCCCTCTCTGGGTCTCGGCAACAGGACGGATCAGGAAGTCTCAGAGCCCGAAGCTGGTGATGAACACTCTCTGGAAGAAACCACTTCCCAGCTGTAATGACCCTAATTGGATAAATGTTTAAGAAATTATAAGTAAAACTAATTAGGGGATTAATTGGGTTAACAAGGTATTAATTAAACAAATATGATTTAATGATATTAATTAAGCGAGTTATTAATTAATTAAAGGATATAATTGTGATTAATTAATTAATAATTTAACTACAAATTACATTTAATAACTCGAGTAAAAGATTTAATAGATTAATAATATATATTATAAAAAGGTTACGTATCCAACAAGGGATAACCTATTAATCTCGAGAGGATAAGGCATTAAAGAATGGGATAAGAAATTAATAAGGGGGAGATAAGGAAATTAATGAGGGGGAGGAGAGTCGGTGAAGGAGGGATAAGGAAGGGAAGGAGTTTGAGGGGAGGTATTCTACGGGGAGTTTGCCATGGATTTTGGGAGCTGGGAGTATTGCAGAGATAAGTGAAAATTCATGAGTGGTATTGATACAGTGCACCGGAGTTGCTGGGGGTTTTGGGCACAGAGGGCCAGGATATCCATTGATATCCTGGGTCTAGGGAGCTACCTAGTTGGCAGGGAGGACGGTTTTGGGTAGTGTTTTGCAGAAGCGGGAAGGAAGCACGCAGCGGGAAAACAGAGGATAATAGCATCAGGTTCAGGTATTTAACAAGAATTATGCATTGTTTTTGTATTACTTTGTTATTAAATTTTATTACTATGAAAAAATTTGATTGGGAATGTGTTAAATGAAGTAACTCTTAAATTTTACTACTCTGTTCTAAATTAAATGTTGTTTATTTAATTCGGCTCTTACATTTGGTATCAGAGCCCTGGTTCAAAATCTGGAACCAAGGGCCTACCTACCCAATCATAAATTTAAATAAACACTCCTACTTAATTGTGGTAAAACCCTAAATAAACGCATTAGGTTAAATAAGAATCTAGGCCTATGGTCAGTGCATGAATCGTGTTTTTATAGTTTCTGAGGTTAAAATTGTTTCAGATAACTGGATGGGATTCCATTAGAAACTAGAATGAAATTTTTTACCATAGTATTTTTCCATTATTCAATGCTTACAATATCTGTTCTTTAGTGCATTTGTTTAGGATACCAGGGTTTCGTTTAGGGTTTCTTTCTCTTTTAAAGTTTGTGGGTATTAGTAAACAGATGATTAATAGAGAGTTTGGACAAGGTTTTGAAGTTTTGGACAACCTTAGCACCTACTGTGTCTTTTTATTCCTTAGGAGAAAAGTATTTTCATTAGAATGTTCAATAAAATGCATGCCAGTTAGTTGGACCATGCCAACTATAGGTTTCGGTTAGTTTGTATCAAATAAACGAGGAAGAAACGATTAGTGAAAATTAGCCCAAATTCCTGTACTACAGTTGAAAACAATAATATGGTCTGCGCTAGCTAGCCGACTTAACTCTAGGAACAAAATTATTAGACAAGAAGGTATATGGGTGTGTGCGCTATGTACCAGAAACGAGAAATAGATTCAGATTAAGAAACAAAAAAAAATCCCAAGTTTCGGGATAAGAAACATTTAGGGCTTTTTGATACATATTCTGGAGAACGTAAAATTTCCAAATATCTATAAGAATCATACAAAATATATTGCAAATCATTCAAATTGCGACTAACAGATCCTGATCAACCAAATTTGGAGACACGATACTATCTGGACACCGCTATTGGTTGAATGAGCAAGAAGACTGTCAACAAAACGAGAACCAACCCAGCCTCGTCCTCCACCCAAGAGCCTAACGCACCCATCCCAAGCCCCAACCTCGGCCGCGGCCTCAGCACCGATATGAGGCACTACAGCGAACACTACAGTCAGATTTTAAAGGTGATAAGAGGATTTGACAGCGAACAAAAAAAACAAAAACAAAACAAACACACCCAAAACACATTTCTGTTACTAAATAAAAAAAAATAAAAATAGGATATATATTATCATTCTGGAAAAGAGAAAAACAAATGATTATTTACATGCTGAAAAGCCTCACAACTATCCATGTAGACATTACTTACTGCTTCAATTCAAGTAAAACGAGGATCGTAGTACGTCGCGCTGTGGTCCAATGGTCGAGACAGAGTTTCCACATTGTGAAAAGGAGGGGGCCATCGTATGTCACATTGTGGCCCAGTGGCAGAGACAGTGTTTTCCATGCTATGTTAGAAACCCAAGCGCGAACACGACTTCGACAGCGTTTCATGTGCAGCCTTCATTAAAATAAAAATAAAAAAAAACGAGGACCTTACGTGAGTTTTCGTATATTTCAACTAGTGGGCCTTACTGGCCTTACCTAAGTTTCCACTATATTTCAATCAGTGGGACTTACTGACCTCACCTGAGTTTCCCATGAATTAAAAACGCGGGCCTTACCTGAGTTTTCCTGAATTTCAATTACTCGTTTTACTTGGAGCTCAAGTAAAATGACGACCTTACCTGGTTTTACTTAGAGCTCAAGTAAAATGAGGACGTTACCTGAGTTTACCTTACTGGAGAAGAGCTCAAGGTTGAAGCGTATTATCAAAGTCATCTTCACTATATTCGATGATATTGGCCTAACTTGAGAAGCTACCAGATGCGAACCCATACAACCCTCTCAGATGAGACCAATACCTTTACACGAAAGCTTGATTTTAAGGATTAATCCCATACAACAACCCGATCTCTCCATGTGTGCGACCCCATACAAGCCTCACAGATGAGACCAATACCTTACAGGAGAAAACCTCAAGGTCGACCAATACCTTACATGAGCAAAGATCAACACTGATTTTAAGGATCAACCGCATACAACCCAGGGTGGGGAAGATCTCTCTGTCTGTTTTTGAGTTGTTAAAAGCCTCTGAGAGAAAAATATTTTCAACAAATCGAAATACATAGATATAAAACCTATGACATGAGCCTGTAAATGGAAGAGATGCTACCACCACAAAAATCAAGAAACCAGGCCTTTCAGATTTTTCTTCTAGAAATTATAAAATGGAGAAGAACATACCATAACAAACACGATGGGCATGGATTGGAGGCCCGTTTTTGGGAACAAGCTCCATGTCTGGACGCAATTCTTCATGGAACGCCATGACCAACCAAAGCTCGGAGAAAATGGATGTCAACGGAAGTAAACAGAATGAATGGGAGGAGCGCCCATGTTACAGAATGCAAAAGCATTGCGAGGGAGCCGAGCATTTGCGAAGGAGCCGAGTATCGAGCCTGCCGAGAAGGAGGCAGACTAACACGTGGAGCGCATGCAAAATGCATGTAGCAGGGTAAGTCCATTTTAATTTAATTATTTAGCAAATAATTGTAATTATTACTCTTTTCTTTACGATAGCAATGTCAAAAAAATATAATAAATAAATAATATATAGATATAAATATTAATAAACTAATAAATTATAAATTTAGGAAATCAATAAAGTTTAATTAATAAATTAAGTAAAAATAATTAAACTATTAAACTAATTAACTAAGTTAAGTTAAGTTAATTAACTAATTAGTTAAGTTAAGTTAAGTTAATTAGTTTAATAAAATATTAGTTAAGTTTGAGTAATATAGGGCTAGGTATAAATTTAAATGGAGTCCATGAGATTTGAACCTCAAACCTCCCCACCGATCAAGTCTTTGCAAAACCCGCCCTACCAATGCACCACACGAGGTGACTTTTACAAATAATTTCACATTTAAATACTTTAATTGTCATACCCAAGACCACATGCCAAGCTATCAAGCGTCAAAGACATAAATGGAGGAGTCCACAAAGGGATGTATGTGCTCAACGCAACGTCTTAAGAAGAACACTAACGCCGAAAGGTACATAGCGTTGGTGAACGCCAAAATGGGGCTGGCAGTTGGAGGTAATTGTTTAGATGTCGCGATTTAATCCTATTTAATTATTAAACGTGGTAATTATATAACCTGACAACAATTTTTTTTATGTGATTAGGTAAATGTTAAAAGTAAACATGTTAGCAGATGCTGTGATAAATACAAGAAAGTTATGAACGATAAATCTAACCCATTGATTTTGGAGGACGACTAAGAATATGCCAAGCATTTTCAATGCATAGCCATCAGATCATGGTTTAAGGTTAAGTAAGATTTAAAAGATCATTGATTGTGCCCATTGTCAATAGGTGTACGCATATTGGTGTAAATTAATAAACACAAGGTCGGAAGTCATTTTTAATCAAGTTGTAAGCGTAAATTAAAAGGGCTCAGACTAGGACAAGCGGAAAGGAGGCAGCATATGCACTAGGGGAGTAAGCCTAGGAAGTGGCGAGTAAGGCGCAAAGATGGCATAGCTACAGGGAAAAGGAACCAATAGTTATTTTCATAGGGGTGAAGAAACGAATCTTAGATGCTTAAACCTAACCCTAACCTAGCCAATCCCCTAATGGAGGAACGTCTGTTTATAGACAAGTAAAGAAAACTTACGCCTAACCCTGTTTCTAGTTTGAGTAGCACCAATTTGAAACATCCTGGAACTCACCCTGACAACTTTGGTGGATGCAGGTCAAAGCATACAGGATGGTCAAGACTCGAGGGAGTCGAGGCAGGGGAGCGTTGTCGCAAGCACCGCCAACACCACCAGCGCCACCACCACCGTCGCCCGAACTAGCACTCATACTGCGCTCATTGGAAGCCATCAACGAGACTTTAAAGGGGCGACAACCGACAGGGACTGAAGTGGAACCCCCACCGTCTGGAGTGGGTAATCCAGAAGCGTCAAGGGATTCAGGGGAAGGACCTCCACCTGAAGACATCACACGAGAATTGCAGAAGATCAAACTTCCGGAGTTTTCTGGAGGTCGCGCCAGTGAACACGTGGAAGCATGGTTGGAAGGAATGACAAGGTGTTTTTCCTTAAAGGACTATGCATCCAATTCAAAGGCAAAGATTTCCATTTTTCAGTTAAGAGACAGTGCTTTGAACTGGTGGGGCAACCTGGAAAGACAACTGCACCTTACCCCAGACATAGTATCTTGGGAACTTTTCGAGGAGAGGTTCAGGAGGAAATATCTACTAGCGTACTATGAGGAACAACAGGTTGGGGCATTTCATGCCTTAGTACAGGGAAACAAAACTGTAGAAGAATATGAGATTAGGTTTATGGAACTGGTCAAATATGTGTCGTATATGGATAACGACCAACGATAGGTAGAGCGCTTCGTCTATGGATTGAACCCTAGGATAAGAGCTATGGTATGGATGTGGAAACCGTCTTCAGTAGCAGAAGCGGTGGAAAATGCGCGTTACATGGAAGAACATATGAAATTGACCGGGGGTACAAGATCGACATTTCCGCATCGCCCGGGGTTCATAGGAAAGGCCCCACGGACATTTCCTAGGGGAGGGGGCTCAAGGCCACCGCCATATGGTAACAGATTCGCACCAAGGACAGTAGCTACAAGGATTTCAATGGCAGTGAGTACATCATCTCGTTCATCACCAACAGTGCAGACAGGACCATGACCATATCAAGGAACAATGAGTAGGGGCAGGGGTTCCAGGGGAAGGAACTCATTTCAAAGACAGACACATAACAATGCACAGGTTCAATCTGGTGTTACCTGTTGGGGGTGCGGGGGACCCCATTACTAGCGTGACTGCCCGGAGTTACAATCAGGGTTCGTGCATAGAGAAGGAAAGGCACCGATGGGGAGAACAAGTAGCAACCACCATATTTATGCAGCAGTTAATAACCGCCAGGCCGAACATCAATCCACGGTGGTGGAGTCATCAGGTACGCTAAATCATATCAATGTTAAGATTTTGTTTGATTCTGGTGCGACAGATAGTTTCATTTCACCATCTGCAT
>ML785718.1:316392-334125 GCA_009831015.1 Picea engelmannii
ACTTAGGATAAAATAAAACATAAAATGCACATGTTCTTTGGAATAATAATAAAATATTATTCCCAAGGCTTAAGCCCCTAGGCTCAACACTTAGCCCCTTTTTCCCACCTCCCAGCCCCTAATTCCTTGCCCACTCTATGGAAGCTCTATCCCCCATCACTCATTCATCGTGGTCGGTCTACACATGGCGGTGTGTATATTTTATTAATGTGTTGCATACATATAGGTACAAAATCAGGCCCTTGGCCTCCAACCCTTAGGCTCTCTGGCCTAACAATCACATAAGCCCACCGACTTATACAAACTTGGCTCACCAGCCTATAACATATATTTACAATTCATTTGATATATCATATTTACAAGGGCTCTATCTTGGGGACACTACAATCCCCTCCCCTTATTTCTGCACGATCCTCAATGCAACCTTACACTGTCTTTGCAAGGCTCAAGCTTTTCAAAATTTTCAAAAAGATGCGGGTACTCTGTCTGCATAGCATCTGTATGCTCCCATGTTGCGTCCTCAGGACCGTACCAGGTCCACTGGACCTTTACAAGATCAATAGCTCGATTTCAGAGCTGTTCGCTTTTCCTGTCCAATATGCGCACATGATGCACTTGCAGGACACCTTCTGGTTCCACCTGAATCACATTCCAATCGATAACGTGATTAGAATCAGGTATATATTTCTTAAGCAATGAAACATGAAACACATTATGTACAATCATAGATGCAGGTAATGCAAGCATGTATGCAACTAGCCCAATCCTTTCCAGGATTTCAAACGACCCACAAAATCTCGCTGCTAACTTGGCGCAACTTCCCAATTTCAGGGAACTCCTATTAGTTTTTACTTTCAGGAAAACATGGTCACCCACTTTGAATTATCTATGGGTTTTGTTATTATCAGCGTAACTTTTTTGCTTGTCCTGGGCAATTTTTAAATTTTGTTTAATTCTTATCATTTGGTCTTCCATCTCTTTGAGCAACTCTGGCCCAACTACTGCTCTGTTAGATGGATTATCCCAACTCACTGGAGTGTTGCACTTTCTTCCATAAAGTGCTTCAAATGGGCTCATCTTCAACGATGCATGATACCCATTGTTGTAGGCGAATTCTACCAAATGTAGGTAGTCTTCCCACCTTGATGGTTTATCCATCACATACATTCTCAGTATGTCTTCTATTACTTTGTTCACTCTTTCTGTCTAACCATCAGACTCGGGATGATATGCTGTACTAAAGTTCAGATTCGTTCTGAATCCCTTGAACAGTCCTTTCCAGAAATTTGAGGTGAATTTCAGGTCCCTATCAAACACAATTGTCTTAGGAATTCCATGCAAGCATGCCACTTCTTTTAAGAAGATATCAACAACATCTGCTACCTTCTGAGTGGTTTTCAGTGGAATAAAATGGGTAGATTTTGTAAGCTTGTCCACCAACACCATGATTGGATCATGCTGCTTTCTTGTTCTGGGCAATCCTGTGATAAAATCCATTGTCACCACTTCCCATTTCCACTCAGGAATGGGTAAAGGCCACATCAACCCTACCTGGTGCCTATGCTCAGCCTTAACTTTCTGTCACTCCATACATCTGGTGATGTATTCAGTGATTTCTTTCTTCAAAATCGGCCAAAAGTAATGGCTTTTGACTGCTGCCACAGTCTTCTAATATCCAGGATGTCCAGCATAAGCCACATTATGCATTTCTTTTAGAATTGTCAGTTTCAATTCTCGGACATTGGGTACACACACTCTATTTTTATACAGAAGTAAGCCATCAGTTCCCAAGGTGTAACTTTCCTGGGTCTGTGGTCTCTCATGCTGCTGTAGCTTTGCTACCAGACCTCTGTACTGCAAATCAACATTTGCAGCTTCCAAAATTCTGTTCTTAATCTCAGTCATGTACATGCTAATGGCTATAACATGTAATTCGTGCACTTTTCTGCTGAGTGCATCAACCACCTTATTTTCTTTCCCTTTGATATGCTTGATATCAAAGTCATATTCACATAGAAACTCCAGCCATCTAGTTTGCCTGGCATTTAAAGTCAGCTGGTCAAATAAATACTTCAGACCATTGTGGTTTGTTCTCAATTCGAATCTCCTTCCCATGAGGTAATGTCAACATTTCCTCAATGTGTGGACGATTGCTGCCAACTCTAAATCACGAGTGGCATAATTCCTTTCATTCTCTTTCAACTTTCGAGACTCATAAAAAATTACAAATCCCTCTTGGATGAGAACTCCTCCCAGCCCCTCCTTACACGCATCTGTGCACACCACGAACTCCATATTTGGATATGCAATCCTCAAGATTGGGGAGTTGGTTAACAACTGCTTCAATCGCTGGAAACTGCTCTCACACTCTTCCGTCCACTGAAACTTCTTCTCCTTCCTTTGAAATGAAGTGATAGGGTGAGATATCTTTGAGAATATGGCTATAAACCTTCTGTAGTAGCCTGGCAGACCCATAAAATATCTAACTTCTACCACATTCCTTGGCGCTAACCATTCTCGGATGGCCTCAACCTTTTCAGGATCCACAACAATCCTCTCTTCTGAAATAATATGTCCCAAGTAATGGATCTGCCTTTGATAAAATGAGCACTTGCTCAGCTTGGCGTACAGCTGATGTTCTCTCAACACTTGCAACACCATTCTCAGGTGTTTCTCATGCTCTTCCTCTGACTTGGAATACACCAAGATGTCATCCAGGAATACTATGACAAACTTGTCCAAATTATACCTGAATACACCATTCATTAAGCACATGAAAATAGCAGGTGCGTTTGACAATCCAAACAGCACCACCGTGAACTCATAATGACCGTACCTTGTTCTAAAGGCTGTCTTCCTGATGTCCTCATCCTTTATTCTCACCTGGCGATATCCTGATCGGATATCTATCTTTGAAAATATTTTCGCACCCTTTGCACCCTTTGATGATAAAAAAGATCATTGATCCTCGACAGAGGATACTTGTTCTTGACAGTTACCTTATTCAACTGTCGAAAATCAATGCACAGCCTCAACATCCCATATTTCTTCTTCATGAATAGGACCGGGGCTCCCCAAGGTGACACGCTTGGGTGAATGTACCCCTTCTTCAAAATCTCTTCAAGATGCAATTGCAACTCTTTCAACTTTGGCGTACTCACTCTATACGGAGCCTTCGAAACTGGAGCTGCTCTTGGCATCAAATTTATAGAAAAATCAATGTCTCTCTTCGGAAGTAGTCCAGGTACTTCCTTAAATACATCCTTGAACTCTGTGAGTACCTCATGGTCTCCAATTTTTGAGACTGCATCTCTAGATGCTTCTTCCACACGAGCTGCAAATAATTTACAGCCTTTCCCATAACACTTCTTCAGTTGCATGGCTGAGATTTCTCTAACAACCACAGCTCTGGGAATTCCTTGGACTATTTTCTGATTTTCTTCTTCATCCAGGCATGTGAACTTCTTGTTACGATAGTCCAGAAGGGCATGGTGTTGGTCCAACCAGTCCATCCCAATTAAGCAGTCATAAGACCCTAAAGGAAGAATATTTAATTCAGCCTTAGTGCTCAATCCACCCATGTCCACTGAACATGACTTAACTAATTCATTGACCTTCCTTTTGGTTCCTGTGGCCAACTGCACTAGCCAAGAGTTTTCATGTTTGCTTCTTGATAAAAGAAAACTTTTCACCACCCTAGGATCTACATAACTATGGCTAGCCCCTGAATCAATTAAAATAATAAGTGGTCGGTTGTTAATCATACCTTCCACTTCAATCATGTGTGATTGAAATTATGCTTGCTTTTTGTCCAGGGCTGCGTAGATCCTCGACATTCTACTAACCATATCCTCCACTGTTTCAGCTTGCTGAACAGTATGAACAGTTCTCTCTTTACCATTCTTATGGGGACAATCTCTGTACTTGTGGTTTCCTTTACATCCCCAACACTGAATGGGCATCTGTCTCTGTCTTTGTGCTCCCTCTTTAGTCATTCTCGGCTCTCTAAACGATTGTTTTCCTTGAAGATTGTTTCTGAAAAAGGAAGGCTTGTTTCCCTTCTGCCTTTATTCCTTCTTAAACTTCCTTTGATCATTCCAAGCCTTTCAAATGGTAGGCTTTTCTCTTTGTTGTTCAAATAAGCATTTAGCCCTTCTTATGGTTTCTTCCATAGTATTAGGATCATCATACTGAATCTTTTCACCCATGGAAGGTGGAAGTCCACTCAAATATCTCTAAATCTTGACAACCTCATCTTTGATGAATGGAAGATACTTCAGTAGTTCCAGAAAACTTCGTTCGTACTCATCAATGGTAATGCTGCCTAGCTTGAGTTCGAAGAAATCCTTCATCTTTCTATCATAGTATCTTTTAGTCAGGTATTTCTTCTTGAAATACCTCTTAAACTCCTTCCAAGTGACATCTTTGTCTCTGATGCATTGCACTTGAACAAACTGATCCTACCACATGGATGCTTTTCCTTTCAGTTGATACATTGCAATTCTTCCTTCTGCATGGGCAGAATAATTCTGCAGTTGGAAATATTTCTTCATGCCAAGCAACCATGTGTTGGCATCTTCCTCCTTTTTATGTTCTCCATCAAACGTTGGAGGATTAATCTTGTTCATCTCCCCTTTCAATTCATTCTTTCCAGATTTTCGGTATTTTTTGGTAGGGGACGGGCTTGAACTACTGTGTGTTTCCCTACCAGAATGCTTCAGGGAGAGACAGTAATGTCTGCTACCACTCCTCGATCTTCTTCTCCTCTCAGGGGCCTTGACACTTCTTGATCTGCTTGTGTCACTCTCTTTTTCCAATTTCTTTTCTTTTCTTTCTAGTTTCTTCAACATTTTTAAGTTGAATTCACCCTGTCGATCCCTGACTTTCATGAGTTTTCGGCTATCATCTCGGCATGACTGGGCATCTCTTTGCAATCATTCAATGATTTTCATTATGTGCCCTTCCTTGTCTAATTCTCTTCCATGCCCATTGGAGTTCGATCCTTCGACTCCCACGTTGACATCTCTTCCTTCTCTTTCGTCCTCTGAAATGGAGGCAATCCACACATCTTCCATTTCTATACTCGACGTCGATTAACTGGTGTCCTGACACTCATTGAACTTTGCACACACAATGTGCAATCAATCCGAAGTTTGTTAGGCCCTTAAACTTTTAATAAAATCACAATAATAATAAACCAACGTGAGTGAGAAACATTTGACTTCACAAGGTTTCCTGAGCTCTGTCAGCTCTGCAAAATTTTCGGGACTTCATTTTTTTTTTCAGGGTTTTTTTCCATGAGGATCCAACAATTAAATCCTCAACAGTTCTTATGTCCTTCGAAAATTTCGAGACTTCGAGATTTAGGGGTTTTGGTTTTTGGGACTTCGGGTTTTCGGTACTCGAAAGTTCACTACACAGTGACTTCCAACTCCTTGTCACTACAATCCCCAAAATCTGAAATTTCGGTTTCCTTGCTCTCCGGGCCCACAGCACAGTTGTCGCCCTTAAAACATGTTACGGTTCTTCAGTCTCTGATGGCTTCGTGTTTCGGGACTTCAGGTTTTTGGTACTCGAGAGTTCACTATGCAGTGACTTCCAACTCCTTGTCACTACAATCCCCGAAATCTAAAATTCTGATTTACTTTATTCTCTGGGCCCATAGCACAACCGTTTCCCTTAACCGCAGTGGCACGTGGCATGTTCTGGAGGATCCACATCTCCATCGGTGACGTCTTCGGGTTTGACCCCTCTCGCCTACCTTTTTAATTCTCTGGCACGTGGTACACATCCATGCACCCACATTCATTCCAAGCAAAAATCCAACGGTTAGGTCCCCTCTCAGATCTACGGCGCAGATCTCTTTGGAGTTTTAGGGTTTCAGGCATCGGGAGTCTGTGTATCCCATATGTTGAACTTCTGTTTGCCGAAATCCTGAATTATGGTTTACTCCTCCGCTGAATCGGACGAACAACTCCCTTCCTATGATCTACGGTGTAGATTGTTTTAGGATTTCGGTTTTCGGGTTTCAGAGGTGTTCACCTTCCTCACTTCCCATCTCTCGACTTTGTGAAATCCGAAAGGTTTTCGTGAATAACTTGAGTGCGAATCCGCCAGATCTAACAGTCGAGCCTTCCTCCCAGATCTACATCGTAGATCTTCTCGAGTTTTCGGGAGTTCGTGTATCGCGATTCCCACGCTCCTGTGCAACTCCAAAGGGTTTTTAAACCCTGTGCACATTTTCCTGATCTGACGGTCACGAGGGTTCGCTACTTCCCTCCCGAACAGATCCTAAGGCTCCAACACTGCTAGTGTGGAGTCCTCTCTCCCTGTGGCCATATACCACACTAGATGCGGTTTCACAAGAGCGCTATACCTCTTGAGCTTATAGGCATGGTCAAGTAACTCCTTGACACTCCGGACCATACCGGGGTCTGAAATTGGTCCTCCAGACACAATTTCTCCTCTCACCCTCGGTCCAAAGACCACTCAACTGACCCATCTAGGCTCAGTGTTGAAACCTTGGCTTTGATACCAAATTGTAACGCCACTTTTTATGTTACCAAGGCTTTTATCGCTGCCAGATACCAATCTGTAACACACCTTTTACATAGCTCATACAGGTCTTATAAAAAAAACATGCGTTTAAGCAAAGAAATACATTTAAGCTCAGAGTAAACATACTATTTACTACTATAATATACAATCAATAGCATTAACATTAAATTGATATGCACATCAGAATACATGATAGTTATAATTACACAGAGATGCATAATTATGAATAAAACATCATCTGATACTTATCTTTGAAAACCTTGGCGATTCCACCAACCATGTGCATGTATTCCATGAACCTCCCTGCCTTAGACCACACTGCTCGTTAGCTTAGCAATGGGTCACCCCCGAGCTGAGACTAAGCTCCACCCCAAGGCAAGGAATCCTAGGCTAGGCTGAGGTTACAGGGAAAACAACACAGAAAGACTGGAAGGATTCTTCCTAGTATGCCATCTTACGCCCACTACTTCCAGACTCTCATTCCCCACATGCCTGTTCCACCTGGCAGTATACACCTTCACAAGCAAAGTCCATCGGTGCTACACCTCCCTCTCTGGGTCTCGACAACAGGCCAGATCAGGAATTCTCAGAGCCCGAAGCTGGTGTTGGACACTCTCTCGAAGAAACCACTTGCCAACAAACTCTCTCACCTGGAAAGCGTTGCTCACAGGCCTGACAACCTGCCTCTTCCAACAACAGTCACCTCCCTCACCTGGAGAGAGGTCATACACAGGCTCAATCACATCTTGCACTGGCCAACAAGCCACGCGCAATCTAGCTTTGCGTGGCCATCACAACCAACCGAGAATATAGACATGGGTTTCCCAAATAGACTCAGCAATGACGGCAAGGTCTCATGGTGATAGTTTTCGGGATAGCATGACAAGCAGTTCCCGCAGGGATTGACACAGACTCCATGGCTCAGAACGGAGTGGTTGAACCCGAATTTTTGAAAATGAACACAGGCTTCTTGGCTCTCAGAAACACATAAGGTATTCTTCCAGAGGTTGGGTCGGTCGTACTATTCAGAGCTCTGTACAGGCTCAAATAGTTGGTTGGAATGGAGGAGGGACCCCTCTCACTGCTCATCTCGGTCATTTTATTTACATGCACCAGGGTTGACACTTGTCACCCTTGGAACTGCATGCATTCCATCAACATGCATCCCCTTTGCACATTTTCCCTTGCCAGGAACCTAGGATAAAATAAAACATAAAATGCACATGTTCTTTGGAATAATAATAAAATATTATTCCCAAGGCTTAAGCTCCTAGGCTCAACACTTAGCCCCTTTTTCCCACCTCCCAACCCCTAATTCCTTGCCCACTCCGTGGAAGCTCAGTCCCCCATCACTCATTCATCGTGGTCAGTCTGCACACGACGGTGTTTATATTTTATTAATGTGCTGCATACATACAGGTACAAAAGCAGGCCCTTGGCCTCCAACCCTTAGGCTCTCTGGCCTAACAATCACATAAGCCCACCGGCTTATACAAACTTGGCTCACCAACCTATAACACATATTTACAATTCATTTGATATATCAGATTTACAAGGGCTCGGTCTTGGGGACACTACACATTAACTTTTCAAGAAGCTGTCAAAGATGATGTATGGGCTCAAGCTATGGATGAAGGAACTAAATGAATAGAGAACAATCAAACATGGAAATTGATATATGTACCTAAGGACAAGGATGTGATAAGTGTAAAGTGGATTTATAAAACCAAGCAAGATGCAAATGAAAATATGCAGAAGCACAAGGAGAGATTAGTTGCAAGGGATTTTACACAACAACGCAAAATAGATTTCAATGAAACATTTGTACCAATGGTGAAGATGGACACATTTAGAACTGTGTTGGCCATTGCTGCACAAAATAAATGGCATGTTTATCAAATGGATGTAAATTCAACATTTTTGAACGGTCATTTAGAAGAAAAAAGTATATGTGGAACAACCATAAGGCTATGATATTCTAGGACAATAAAACAATGTATACATATTGGAGAAGGCACTGTATGGATTAAAGCAAGCTCCCAGAGCTTGGTACATTCACATAGATTCCTACCTCACTCAGAATGGATTCCAAAGAAGTGATTGTGATCCAACACTGTACATCAAATAAAATCAATAAGGTAATATGTTAATTATTTTCTTATATGTAGATGATTTGATTTTTACAGGTGATTTTGGCATAGAAGAATTTAAGTCAGTCATGAAGGATGAGCTTGAAATCACTGATTTGGGGCTTATGAGATATTTTATAGGCATTGAAGTTCATCAATCCAAAGCTTGTATATTTATTTCAAAATCCAAATATTATCATGAAATCTTGAAAAAAATCAACATGATAAATTCCAAAGCAGCCCCAACACCTATTATAGCAATATTGAAGTTAAGCAAGGAAGCTGAAAGATCCAAAGTGGATCCCACTCTGTTTAAAAGGATTCTAGGAAGTCTTGTGTATTTGATAGAAACAAGACCTAATATTATGTATGGAATGAGCTTGATTTCAATGTTCATGTAAACTCTAAAAGAATCCCATTTGAAGGCAGTAAAAAGAATTCTGAGAAATGTGAATGGAACAAAAGACTTTGGCACAATGTATTCTACTTCAAAAGATTTCAAACTTGTTGGATGCACTAATAGTGATTGTGGAGGCAACATAGATGACAGGAAAAGTACCTCTGGGTACACATTTCATTTTGGAATAGGTATAGTGCCATGGGCATCAAGGAAGAAACCTATTGTGACTCTTTTTTCAGCTGAAGTCGAGTATGTCGCAGCTAGAAGTGTAACTTGTTAAGCTATTTGGATGAGAAGAATGTTAAAAGATTTTTTACAGGAACAACAGGAACCAACTAGAGTGTTTTTTGACAACAATTCTTCCATCGCATTATCCAAGAATCATGTGTTTCACATGAAAACCAAGCACAGTGATACAAGGTATCTTTTTATTAGAGAATTGGTGAATAACAAAGAAATTTGCTTAGAATTTTGCAGGACTTAAGATTAAATTGCATATATATTTACAAAAACTTTGGCAAGGGATGCATTTCAAGAACTGCATAGTTGTTTAGGAGTCAACATAATCGTAGATATTCGACAGTTCATGTCAAATTAATATTTTGATGTAAATTTTGTGTTTTGTAATCCCACCTACTTATATAATTAAGGGGTAGTGTTGGAAATATTAATTACAAGTCATGAGATTTACTCTTACGCCAACTGTGACATCCCCAAAAATAAAATATTTTTGAAATTTAAAAATTGCTGGAAATTTATTCCATTTATAGTAAATTCAAATTTGAAAAACTTTTGCCATTTATGGCAATTCCAAATTTTGAATTTGGTAATTGTAATTAATTATTATGATTGTTGGGCAAAGACCAGATTTGACCCAACTAACTATTTGACTATGACACTTGTATGAAAACAAAATATTTTATATTGATTGCAGGAGGACAAATGGAACAACCATGTTAAATTTAGCTAACCATGACTCCATGAGTGCGGAACATGTTGGAACTACCTTTGGGTTGATTATTACAAGTGGCAAATCAGTGATTTGGCCATGGGAAGCCTTTGAAAATTAGGGATTTATAAAGCTACGAAAATTCCCAAGGGAGGGAAAAAGACCTGGGAAAAATTGATAAATAACATATGCGAGGAGGCAGGACACTGCCAAGTATGCTGGGGAAAAGAGAAAATTGATTTTTTTTCTTACTGTTATGAGCACTACTAAGTAAGTGTGAGGCAAGAGGATAACTGCTGGAATTGTGGACATTGCTGAGGAGGAGTTTTCCAAATTCGCCCTCATGGATTCATGGTCAGGCTAGGGGGTGAGTCGGGCAAGAAATTTTGACTGGCTATTCTACAGTTGGGAGGAACGTGGTTGTTCCCTTTGTCTTCACGCGAATTGGTTCATATATGTTAAATTTTCTCCTTCTTTGTTTTGAATGATTTTTGTATATCTGATATCACACATCTATTCATGCTAAGTTGAAATCATTTCCATGGATGATATATGTTCGTTGTATGAATTTTATAATCAAAGACCAATTCTGGAACATTTCCTCCTGAAACTAAAATTCTAGGCAGAATCCATCTAGGTGTAAATGAACTTGAAGGAACAGATCTGTCTGCAAATGTATGTGTATTTCTGTAGTTGAAATATTGGACATACCTATCTATGAATAATTGAAGTTGAGTGCAAGTCTTTCCTCATATTACATATAGACTTATATATGTATTTATATACAATATACATCGATATGGTTGCAGTTAGTACCGTGTACAAGTTTTATTAAATGAAGATCTAATGGTAGCAATAGAAACCCCACTTATACAAAGATTCGTGGTCATAGCACTTGAACAAACAAATGATGCCAATAGGTAACCATCTACCTATTGTATAAAAAAAATTATTAAATCGAAGAGTCTGAAACTCTCCTTAAACCCTGTTATAGAACCAAATGAAGTTAGATAAGTCCGCTACTCTGTTATAAGACAATACAAAATTGATATTTCGGCATTCGGGATTTGCTTGTTACATCTATGCGGAGTTCTTTTGCTTTACCAAACACCAAAACCCGAAATTGTTAAGCCCACACCCTAATCTCTTTTGACAATTCAGCATTTCATTTTATTTGTGTGGTAGGTGTTCGTAAACCTCGAAACCCCGAAGTGTTGGTCCCCCATTCCATTCACTTTTCGCAATTCGGGAGTTGTTTTGTTTTGGTGTTTAGCATTTGAAATCGCGAAATCCCGAACCCTGAAACCCCGAAGTGCAGGGCCCACAGTATTTCCAATTTCGCGATTCGACAAATAGCGTGGTCTTTTCTTTTTGTGTTCGGCATTTGTAATCGCCGAAACCTGATTGACCTTTGTTTTTTTTCACAAAACTATAAGAACATAGTAGGGACTATTTGTTATAGGAACAACTCTAATACTGTAATGAATGGATTGGTAGAAACGATGGAGGATCTTCATCTAGGATAGAGGTAGAATAGAAATAACAGATCATATTACAAGTCACTGTGTATAGGGCATGACAAGTACAAAAATTAATGTATATGAAAGTATTAAACATTTATGATATCCGGGTACGCAAATACTTGGGATGTAATTATGTATGAAGTATAATCGAAAGAATTGCAAAATTCTCTACAGGAAAACCTACAACACACAGAGTATAAATATTTCAATAGGTATTCATAAGAATTGGTAAGTCGATTTGGTTTAATTTCTACATGTTAAAGCACTGGAATAAATTGGAAATAACACCGTTTAACACAGGGCAAATTTTGGAATGTAATATGAAAGCATTCTGGAACCCTTAAGTTTACTTATACTCGTAAATGCTTGTGTCTTGTGGAGGCATAAGCCAGAGTCACGAACTGTGTGTTCGTCGACCCCGGACCCAGTTTCATGTACGCTTGCCAACCCTCCTAATTGTTTAGAGTCCCTTGGAGGATGGAGTTTGTTAAGCTCAGGAGAGGTAGTGCATATCGACACAGGCCCTCTGCAAGGAAAACCGAACCCAGAACTCCTTAAGTCCTGGACAAGCTCAAGAAGGATTGCATCGTTGCGTGCAAGAACCCTGCATGGAGTGCAGAGGTCGAGAAACCCCTTGGAGGTTTCAGAGCATATGAAAGTTCAAGATTGACAAATAGTCCGTGATCGAAATCGGTTTAGTGTGAATAAATTTCGGTGTTTCGACATCCGGGAAACCAAAGGGCAAGACCCCTTGTCTTCGTAAGTCACGAAATCCTGATATACGAAACCCCGATGCGCTTTGTGGATGAGTCGTTTTAGTGTGAATAAGTTTCCGTGTTTCGACATCCGGGAAACCAGAGGGCAAGACCCCTCATCTTCACAAGTCGCAAAATCTCGGTATACGAAAGCCCGACGTGTGATTAAGACTGAGTATTTTTCAACACCCTTAAGATCAGGAGGGATAGTGACCATTAGATCTAGATCAACGAGAATCGTTGATCTCATACACAAATTTCCATATCGAAATTCAGGGATTGGAGTGACAAGTGATTTGGAGTCGCTGCATCATGAACTCCCGGTTCACGAAAAATCCGAAAGATCTGGACCGTTGGATCCAGATCATTGAGGATCATTGGATCTCATACAAAAACTCGTGTATCGAAGTTCGGGGAATGGAGTGACCAGTGGTTTGGGTCACTGCATTTCGAACTCCTGGTTACCAAAATCCCGATATGGCCAGGACCGTCGAATCAGGGGAAGATTCGCAGCCGTCGATCTCATCGAAGGTAAGATTTCGGGTTTCGGGGTTTGAAGAGTTGAAAGACTTGACTCTCTTGCATCACTGATTCGCGAAATGCGAAAGGAGCCTCTTGGCTTGGCGTATGGTCGTAACCAACGATCACATGGAGGTGGATAAGGGAAGAGCTAGTCTGCGCTAGGCCCCGTAGGAATTCGGGGATTCTATCCCTTGAGAAAGAGAGAAAATTTTATTTTCTCCGTAGTGGGTATGTGATAAATGTTATTTACATATGGAAAGATTTCTAGAATCACGATTCTCAAGTCCTCCATAGTCTAAGTTCAGTATAGTATGTTTATGATATGTATAAATATTCGGAAGATTTAGGACTTTTGCAACAAAATTCTGGGAACAAAAGGACGGAAAGGTTGAGCTGTCAATTTTGAAAGGTTGAGTTGTCCATTTTTTTTTTCCAAGGAGTGGTTGAGCTAACCATTAAGGTTGAATTGAATTGTCCAGTTTTTCTTTTAAAGTAACTTTTTTGGTAAATCTTTCAAGTCCAATTTTTCTTTCAAAAACTTTTGTGGAAAATATTTCAATTCAATTCATGATTGTTGATTGTTCTTCCAAAGACTTATTATAATCATGATTTGTGCAATTTTTTCTGTGTAAAATCTTTCAATTCAATTCATGATTATTAATTGTGCATATTTGTTGTTCTGGTCTTCATCATTACTGTTCATGGACAAATTTACAACGCACAATTTCAATATATGTGCAACCGCGCCTATTACTACACAAATGGCAGTAAATTTGAGAGCAATCTGAATACAGTTTTGAATAATCTTGTTCGAGGCGCGTTGCAAACTGGGTTTAACACTTCTGTGTATGGCCAAATCCCTGAGCAAATATATGGACTCCTCCAATGTAGCGGAGACGCAACAACCCAACAATGCTACAACTGTTCACAAAAAGCAATACCTGCCCTTCGACAAGTTTGTGGGAATTCCATGGGGGGTAGAGTTTGGTTAGAAGATTGCTACTTACGTTATGAAAACGGTACTTTCTTCGGTAAACTGAATGATGATGCAAAATATGTTTACAGTTCACAGAATGTCTCCAGCCCTGGTGTCTTTGAGGCGGCTCTTGAGAGGCTACTGAACAATTTGTCAGGTGATGCAACATCTGGATCTGGATATGATTCCGGAAAAACTATAGACTCCTTGTCTCGAAAGATTTATGGTGCGGTTCAGTGCTGGAAAGATATATCTACTGACGACTGCACAAAATGTCTATCATCCACAATCAATACAATAGTCACATATTATTCTGGAAGTCAAGGAGTTGAGGGTTTCATTGGAAGCTGCAAAGTTCGTTATGAAACATACAGTTTCTTGTATTCCACTGCGGAAGCGCCGGCTAATACGGTGGCTATTACGGTGGCTATTTCACCACCATCGAGTAATACTAGGCAGCTTGGCAAGGCAGCTATTACGGTGATTGTAGATGCTGTGAGCGACTTGCTTCTCGTGTTAGTTGTATGCCTGTTCTTAGTTGCATGCCTGTGCGCATGTTGGAGAAGACTGAAGTCTGCGATATTTCGAAGGCAACACGAAGGTATTGCATATGGTATATATAAATAAACAATAACACAAGCATAAATAAAAAAAATTCCTTTCTATTCTATATAATCTAATTCTAAATCCTAACAACACGTATCATCTGATTCTAAATGCCGGTGCGATTATATATATGTGTGAGATTTTTTAATATATATGATTTTTTAAGATGAAATATACGGAAAAGTTTTCAGGAATTTCTCTTTATTACAGTAAGTTTATTGGGTAGGTTGCAGTTTTGGCAATTTAATTTGGTAGGGTAATAATATTCACAGAGATAGTTGGCTGCCTAATAATATTCATATTCACAGAGATAGTTTGTCTAATAATATTCACAGATATAGTTGGTTGTCTAATAATAAGTTAATTTGGATTTGTAAATTAATTTGGGTTTGGGTATTTATAAATCCTATTTATAATTCACAACACTCAATCATTAAAATATGATATGACGAATCATTACAGTTACATTACAATACCTAAACATACAAGGTATAACAGTCTGTACTGTACTGTTTTGAGAACACAATTTCCATTACAAAGAGGTCTACCAAATGATTGATAGAGCCAAGTTAGATATCCAATTTTTTTATATCAAATTTTTTCTCTGATATTCTTTGATATATATTTTTTTATTGTATAGGCCATGGGCAAGTCGAGGAAGACGCACTACTTAGCGATCGGAAAATAATATTTAAGATGAAAACGTTGGTAATTGCCACGATAAATTTTCATGATGATAACGCACTACTTTATCAATTTTTTTCCCGGATCATTTGTCTGAATCTTTCAGGGAACTACTGAAGATGGAAAACAAATAGTTGTAAAGAAGCTGTCCTTAAAATCTAGGCAGGGAAGGAAAGAATTTTTGAATGAAGTTAAGCTTGTGGTTAAAATTCAACATCGAAATCTTGTCAACCTACTTGGCTATTGCGCAGAGGGATCAGAAAGGTTGCTCGTTTATGAGTACTTACCCAATAAGAGCCTGGACAGATTCATATTTGGTCAGTCACTTTCATTTAATTATGCTATATGTACATAAAAATAACTAGTGTTGTAACATACTTTAGGTCAGGTGTTAAATTGGTATGCTGCATGCATGGATACAGATCCAAACAAACGTGCAGACCTTGATTGGCAGAAGCGTTACAATATCATCCTTGGAATAGCTCGTGGGCTTCTCTATCTTCACCAGGATTCTCAATTGCGCATTGTTCATTGAGATATTAAAGCAAGTAATATTTTGTTGGACGAGAAACTGAATCCTAAGATAGCAGATTTCGGCTTAGCGAAACTTTTTCCTGAAGATGAGACCCAAATCAGCACAGGAATTGCTGGAACTCTGTAAGATTTTAACACAATAATACTTGGAAGTAATGGAGATGTTATCTAGTTGTTAGCATCAGTAATAAGCGCGGGTTGTAAGCGCCAGTTAGAAGAATCAGTTCTTAGTTAAGAGTCAGTTGTCTAGTTGTCTTTTGCTTTGCATGTAGCCGACTCGCGAGAGTCTTTTCCTATATAAGGATGTAATCCGTCTTCGTTTAATACTGTGAAGTGAGCGTAGCCTCACCGTGTTTGTTTGCGTGGTATATTTTATCTTGGTATCAGAGCCACGAGGAGAAGGTGCGAAAATCCTTGAAGTTCGCAGGTCCCTCCTCTGGCAGGGTGCGGGGGCATACTACTCACGTGAGGTGTGGACAGGCGAAAAATTCCCGCAGGCGGAATTCATGTGAGGTGCGAGAACTGCATGCAGCTTGGAGTTTGAAAATCCGTGAGTGTGAAAATCCGTGGATTAATTTGCGTGGATTAATTTGGTGTATCCTATTTGCTTTGGTGGATTGATTTGCTGCGTGAGAAGGAAGATCCGTGGATTGCATGCGTGCTCAAGTTTGCATGCACGTTTTTTATTAAGTGGATTGCATGGATACGCTCCTTTTTATTATTATTAAATGCATGTTATGATTTAAAGATACATGCATGAGAAATCGTAGAGGTCGAGTTCTGGTATGAGCAAAGGCATATACGTGAGTTTTTTCATTAAGTGGATACATTTTTTTTATTCTATTAAATAGATATTTTAAACGTGAGGTGAAAAGTGGATAAAAGTGCATGCATGTGAGGTGAAGTTTATTAAACTTAAAGTGGCTAAGGAATTGTGAGGTGAAGTTTATTAAAAGTGAAGTTTATTAAAGTGGATTATTAAAAGGATTGAAGTTTATTAAAGTTTTTTTTTAAGGAGGGAGTTATAAGTTTTTACAAAAAAAAGTGGAGATTTTGGATATTAAGTTGTATGCATGCATGATATAAGCTGAGAAAAGAGATAGATTGAGTTGGATCGGTGGTATCCGAAGGCAGAGCGACAAAACGTTGCATATTCTTGGTGATTTTCTTGTAGAGATTAAATTGCAGCGATGGCGAATCCGCTGGCAGAGACCTACCTCAACGAAGCCAACAAGTTAGATGGCTCGAACTTTATTAACTGGAAATTCAAGATGCAGGCGCTCATGGAGGGCTATGGTGTCTGGAATATTGCGAATGGAACCGAACTGAAACCTGTTGCGACTGCAGGTGCGACATCAGCGGCAGGAGGTGCGACATCAGCGGCAGGAGGTGCGACAGCAGCACAGATCCAAGACTGGGAGAAGCGCGAAAACAAGGCTAAGGTATTGTTGCGCATGTCAGTTAAAGATAGCATAATTCCACATATTAGAGACGCTACAACTTCTGCTGCAACATGGACAGCTCTTAAAGCTTTGTATGAAACTAGCAACACAAATTCTTTTTTGTTCCTGAAAACTAAATTGCTAGGCATTAAGATGGATGGAAATGAATCTGTTAGTTCATTTTTGGGTCGCATTAAAGAGGTGAAAGACAAGCTAGTAAATGTAGGCGAAACTATTTCCAATACTGATCTAGTGACTATTACCTTAAATGGTATGCTAGAAGACTATCACATGTTCATAACAGGTCTTGCAGCAAGGGAGAAACCTCCCACGTTTGAAGAACTGACAGGTATTTTGCTGCAAGCGGAAGAGAGGCGTGGGAATCTGAAGCCTCCGAGTAAAGATTTGGCACTGTGGTCAAATAATAGATCTGCGTGAGGGAGATCAGGAGTAAGAGGCAGAGGAGGCAGTTCATGGCAGAGAGGCGGTTCATGGCAGAGAGGCGGTTCATTGCAGAGAAGACAATCACCAAATCAAGGTATGCAATCTGATAGAAATGAGTCAAAGAGTTGTTATTATTGTGGTCGACCTGGACATATGGTTAAAGACTGTCATAAGAAGAAAAATGATGAGGCTAGGAATAAACCTAGAACAC
>ML785718.1:337060-381425 GCA_009831015.1 Picea engelmannii
GATATTTTCACTAAGCCTCTTGGAAAGATTAAGTTTGAACTGTTTAGGGAGATGTTAGGTGTCGAAGTCAATCCATTCTCCATTAAGGGGGAGACTTGGAAGTAATGGAGATGTTATCTAGTTGTTAGCACCAGTAATAAGCGCGGGTTGTAAGCGCCAGTTAGAAGAATCATTTCTTAGTTAAGAGTCAGTTGTCTAGTTGTCTTTTGCTTTGCATGTAGCCGACTCGCGATAGTCTTTTCCTATATAAGGATGTAATCCGTCTTCGTTTAATACTGTGAAGTGAGCGTAGCCTCACCGTGTTTGTTTGCGTGGTATATTTTATCTATAATCACTCTTCACTTAACTATTACCTTGTAGGATTTAGCACTACAGTTTCCTGTCCAAATAACGTTTACTTTGTCATTATTCAACTCCTAAAATTTCGATTCACTAAGTCCTTGCCATTGTAATTTGACTATGCAGCGGGTATATGGCACCGGAATACGCTATGCAGGGGCAGTTATCTGTGAAAGTCGATGTCTATAGCTTTGGCGTTGTTCTTCTTGAACTTGTGAGTGGAAGAAAGAACACTGATCATAATTTGTCATCTGAAATGGAGATGCTTTTAGGATGGGTGAGATACTCTGATAACGTTCTCATTGTATTTCCCACTAGGATTCTAGACAATCTTATTTAGTTCATCAATAAACAATTTAGCCAGAGTATAAAATTAAGGGTTTCACTGATCTATTTTGATATGAATTCCTCATCTATTGATTTTTGTCCTAACAATTTAGCCAAAGTATAAGATTAAGGGTTTCACTGATCTATTTTGATATGAATTCCTCATCTATTGACTTCTGTCCTAATTTTCCAGGAAACTAATTAAGGCCAATCTTATGGATCTCTCCATCATGCATATATTTGATGAAAATGCAGGTATGGAGTTCATACAAACGAGGAAATATTGTTCAGATGATTGATCCAGCAATAATTGAAACATGTGACGAAGAGAAAGCTGTGAGATGCATTCATGTAGGTCTTTTATGTACACAAGTCGATTCATCACTTCGTCCATCAATGTCTACAGTCACTTTGATGCTTTCAACTCATTCTGTGGCTTTACCAGATCCCACAAAGCCTGCTTATGTAACTTCTTTGACCCATAATACCGATTCCACCGGTTCTCGTTCTGGGCTCTCACATGGGGTCTCCACCTACGTCTTCTTTTGTATCATCTTTTCACATCCCTGTGGCTCATCTATCTATCGCCCGATGCTTCCATTACTATCTTGGAACCCAGGTAATGCTAATTTTTCACTTCTCATTAAATATAGATAATAGAGCCGAGAGAGATCACTTTCGGCTTCCCCCTATGGAGGAGTATTGTATCGGTGTGTCTGTCTTATCTCGTCTGTTTAAGTAAATCTTCATACACTGTTTTCAATGGAGTGACTTTATTAGTCCCTGCCATGCAGGGATTGTAGCCATTGGTTAGCCCTCAGATGTTTATTGGTATTCAACAAATTTTATACAATACTGTATAATTTTGTGTGGTATTGTATCGGTGTGTCTGTCTTATCTTCATACATTGCTTTCAATGGAGTGACTTTATTAGTCCCTATCATGCAGGGATTGTGGCCATTGGTTAGCCCTCAGATGTTTAGTGGTATTCAACAAATTTTATACAATAGTGTATAATTTTGTGTGATATTTGTTTAAAATTAATTTTTTTTAATGTTAAAATTTAGTGATTTTATTTTAAAAGTAGATAATGTGAAAATATAATAATTTTTAAAAAAATATAATAAATAATTTTAAATTTTAAAAATACTATATAAATTGCCACCACATGTTATTAAACTATGCTAATCACCTAGATGTTATTACAACTATACCAATGCATGCCAGATTAATCACGACTCTTAATACCAATCCATGGATACCAAAACCCCCAAAACTATGTGATTGCCATCTGTCTTAATGTTTAAAGTGTGTGTCCTCCACCACTAGTTCATAAACAATAGGTAAGACTTGCGAGATCCAGATCTTTGCTTACTTTCATTCCAATGTTTTTCTTTGCTTCCATTGCAATATTGGTAGTCCTCCATCCAATTGATATTTCTGATTTTCTTGAACACTATTGCAATTGCTATCGGTATAAATCTGATTTTCTAGAACACCATTTCAATGACTTATCGGTGGCATTGCTTTTGAACATATAAATTTGTTCTAATATTTTATGCGTTTGTTATGCTTTTGACATTGTTTGAATAAAATTTTAGATATTGGTATACAAAAGATTTGGTGACTGATAATATTTTTTCTTTCAATGTGAATACTTTGTAGGGTAGTATGTAAAAATATTAACCAGTTAACTCTTTTAATGTGAATACTTTGTTGAATGTAAAAATATTAACCATTTAACTCTTTCAATGTGAATACTTTGTTGGATGTGAAAGTATTAACCATTTAATAAAATGTGAAGGAAAAGAAAAAATTTGCATGCAATCACTAAGAAAATTGGAAGCAAAAATTGTTTTAGTAAAGAAACTTGAACCAAAAATTGTTTTTAGACATGTTGATAGCGAAGTCGTAGATGGAAGGAATCAAATAAGATGTAATGGAAACCCTATTGTAAAGTCGTAGATGTAATGGAAGGAATCAAATAAGTTATATGGACCGTGTTAAAATTAACCCTATTGTTTTGTTTATTAGTCTTTTGGTGCAGTGCAATGGATATAGTTTTCATTTTTTTATCAAATAATATTGACTTATCATTTGGTTTATAAAATTTTAAGATTGGTTAAAAGCATTGATTTGACAATATAACTTTGGTTTGCAAAAAAATTATTAGTTTCAAAAAATAAAATAAAAGTAAAGTGAAAATAAGAAAAGAACTACATATTAGTTGTTGTACATATTAGTTGTTGTAATATTTTAATCTATATAATTAATTTTGACAAATCATTTTTAAAAAATTGAAAATTTACCAATCTTCCTTGTAAAAAAACCTAAAAAATTATTTAATCTAAAATATTTTCTATAACATTTTACATGGTTGAAATTAATCACTTCCATTAATACCAAACAAGAATTTAAATCCCTATGGGTTTGAAGTGACTCTTGAAAAAATTCTGCAATGCTTACACAATGGTTGCTTGAAAGTATTAACCTCTATTCTGCCACGATGGATGCATACTTGAGGGACATTGGCTCTGTTTTCTGTGGGCAAGCAGAGAGACGCATACTTTATGGGTGCTACACGGTGGTGCAACTAGACTTTTGTGCACTGATGCGTTCGCCTTGAGGGTTTGATGTGCATGCAACAAATATCTTAATCCAAACAAAAGTTGTTTCCTTTACAAAATCTGTTCATATTGAAAAAGTTTCATTTATAGTTTAATTTAGCTTTTTGAAAATATTCTTAAATTTTAGGAGTGTTTGCCGTGATTTAAAATCAATTAGTAATAAATAATATTTTATAATAATAAAATAGATATTTTTATTGGAAGTGTTTTTTCAATTCATTAATATTAATAAAATTTATTTGATCTATTTTAACTCATCTATTAAAAGTTATAATAAAATTAAATAATTTTTTTTATATGAGAAGACTCTTTATTATTATTATTCTATCCAAAAATACCAAATAAATTATTATTACTATTAAATTCTATTGTAAATACCAAATAAATTATTATTATTATTAAATTCTATTGTATTGTTTATTTAATTCTATAAATATTGTATAAATAAAAAATTAATACATTCTTAATTTCTAATTTTTTTATATATTTTTAAGAATAATAATTTAAGCATTATGTATATGATTTTATTTTACTTTTATGTGTTTGATAATATTAACTATAATATTAAGTAAATAAAATATTGATATGTCCACTTTTATATAACTTATTAGTTAGTATTCAATTTTCTTCCATGAGTTGTGGCTAGAACTTAAGTGGCCACTTTGATAGATTACACATAATTTTGGTTTAAAGTGTAACTTGTTTAGTCATCATCAATTTCATTCACTAAAAATTCTCCGCTAGTTGTAAGTTAGCTAGAATTTGAGATGGTTACATTAACATCCTAAAATTTTATAGGTCGTTTCGGAGCAGAAGTGGGAGAAAGTTTTCAAAAACCTGCAACTATACAGCAATGGCGGCCATGGATAATCTTGGCCCTAGAGGGAACTACATTAGCGCCACTTCTTACTCCACCTAGTTTAGTTATTTCTTTACCTCGCGGGGTTTGAGGAACATTCCTAGCACACTATCTTAGCGGTGGCTCTAATAGACCTTCCATTACTAGTGTGGTCCTCTCTTACTGACTACTCGGTGATGACATCAACCTAGATTTTACTACACCATAACTCCAATCTCTCCACTGGTCAGACCGCACTGTCCTACCATGTAACATCCCTCAGCTGAACCCAAATGTAAATGTAATCCAAGTATTTAAGCTAGTGAGCTGTTTAGACATCATTTTTGTAATACACCTTTCATGACATGGTGCATGCATATACTGCATAGTAAAGTGATGTAGTGTGCACATTTCTGGATACTGCGCGTAGTAACTAAAGTGCGTGCAACCTTAAAGACAGAAGATACCGTGCGAGGTAACTAAAGTGCGTGCAACCCTGAGGTCAGCGGATACCGTGTGCAGTAACTAAAGTCTGCACAATATTAAGGTCAATGAACCTTTGTGTATATGATATGTGGTATAGGCTGGTGAGCCAGTATTATAAGCCATAATGCTTATGTTTTGGAATTAGGCTAGAGCGCCTATTTTGTATATGTTTCATGATTAATATAAAAAACATACATCGCTGCACATAGACCAACCACAATAAAAGAGAAGGGGGACTAGATTCCACCAGTTAGGGAAAGGGAGGGCCAAAAGTTAAGGAAAGGGCTAAGCAAGAGAGCTTAAGCCAAAAAGGAATATTATATTAATATTTCTTAGAACATAAAGTATGAATAATTATTTTATCCTAAGTTCTAAAGTTGGGGACAAGTGTACCAAAGTAGCTTCCAACATGACAAGTGTCAAGTTGGGGGCATGCATACATATTGTCGAGACTTAGTTCATCTAAGGGGTTAGCCATTGTTCGCCCATCATTTTCGGACCACCATTCCTTCCATCACAGAGCATTATTCTAGAAGCATTCACACATTCAATTAGCTATCGCGTATCTTCCTACCACTGTAACTAGACCAGATTGATAACCATTCATGTTGGTGTTCTTGTCAGCTTGGGAGAGGGATTGAAGAGGCGGGTTGTCAGGCCCGTGAGCAATTCTCTGAGTGAGAGAATTTTTGGGGATCGATTTCTTGAAGGTGCTAAACTGCGGCTACAATGCTCTGAGACTTCCGGTCTGGCCTGTTGCTGAAGCCTTGAAGGGAAGTGGGGCAGTTGAGGATCTGTTGAGCAGAGAAGGGGCACACTTCCTTGGGTGGGATAGGCATGTGGGGAAGGAGAGGCTCTAGGTTGTGGTTGAGTGAACACCTGAGAGGGAGTCTTTACGGTTGACCGTGAACCTATAGCCTAGTTAGGAATCCCTTTCCCGGGTGGACTCTAGTCCCAGCTCGGGGGTGACTCGCTGTTGAGAGTGATGAATAGTGTAGTCTAAGGCTGGGAGGTTTGTGGATGCTCTGCACACAGTTGGTGACATTCTCACTAAGATAAGTACAGGTTATGTGATGAATTTACAGGCTGCATTGTCATTTATGTGTTATTTTATGGGTTTTATTGCTTGTGTGAGCATAATTGTCCATATGTTTAAGGGTAGACCCCTGTATACACTGCATGTCTGTGTTTACTGTTAATTCAGTTTGAAATCTTATATTTAGAGAATGAAATTGTTTGTTTATTCTTTATATGAGAAGCTTCCGCTAGAGTGTTGTGTGTTTATGTTCATTTACATGCAGTTCAATATGTATGTATGCTTGTGTGTGTATATACATATATAAAAGAAAAAAAGTTACGTGACATAGCTCAATTGAATACTGGGGTGTTACGATATGATGTCAGAACTAAGTTGAGTGTCTGAGTAGTGGCATTCCCCGACCTATTGGTTCTCGGGGGTATGCTACAGTATGGCATCGGAGCGTCAGTTTTCAACACTGAGCCTGAATGGGCCAAACAAGTTGAATGGAGATGATAGTACAGTATCGTATACAGTATATTGCATTTATGGAAAATTGAGCCACCGCGTGGAAGAATAATATCTAAGGGTGCGCATGCTAAATTTAGCATTGCAAGGAGTGCATACACATGGTAAGGGTGCATGTGGTGTGCACAGTATGGTAAGGCACAATGAAGTTTGGTCGGTACGCACACAGTAGGAGTATGAGTTGTATCGCTACAGAGCAGACAAAGGTGCGCGCAGGTAGTTGTGCACTGTAGCGACAGATTATTCAATGGGGCATACAGATTAGTGTACGCGGTAAGGCATATTGAACTTTAGCATGGTGCAATGCATAGAGAGAAATGCATGTGAAATATCCAAGTGCGATACCGAAACAATGCGCAATGGATATTGGCGTGCAACGCAGAAGTAGTTCATGCAAGTTATTGGTGCAACAAAGAGGAAATTTATAACAGATACCGGTGCGTGGAAACATGATTTACCTTATAAAGTCGCTTTCATGATAAATAAAGGTGCAAAGGTTGAATTTTATGTGCACGAAATTGTCTGAAAAGCTAATTAAGACGACGAGCTAGAGTTTAAATAGGAAATTTACATAGTATTCAAAGAAAGAGGAATACACAATTGCATTGAAATATTATTTAAAATGAGTCAAGCGAGTGAGATGAATTCTGGGTTTTATTCAAACAATTGAAGGTGAAATATAAGTTACCAGAAGACACATAATATTAAAGGAAACAAGATTCATAACATCATCAGTGGAATATTTTCATAAGAAGTACAAAATCTGCTTCTGCGCATGTATATTCATTCAAAATCCAAAATTACAAAAGGGGATGATTCAAAATAGCAGTGGTCCTATTTAAAGAGATCGTTCAAGAATAGGTCTATCATCTTCGGAGCTTCTGTACCTCTTCTATCATCTGTCTAAAAATCACTGAAATATACTCAACTATATTTGAGGGCTCATTTCAGCTTAGCTAACTCCTCCTTTAAAGAATCTAACCAGACCAGTTGATTCTCTCCATCACTCTCAGCCGCTTCAGCGACGGGTTCTTTCTTCTGTCGCTTGCTTTGTTTCTTCTTAGCAACTGGTCTGTTGATAACCAGATCTCTCATGATTGGATTCAGCCTGATTTCCAATCTCGAATCAGTAACAGGTACTGTGTGAAATTTAGTCGCCAATATCTGCGTGACTACCTTTTCCTTCGTACTCGGAGGAAAATTTAGCATGTTGCCCGAATAACCAGTCTCATTGGATTTAACTAGGTCCATATACCTCAGTTTTGTGGACACCGGAATACTTTTGCAGAGATGAAAAGTTCGAACCAGTTTGGAGACTGCTCTTTGATGGATAAGATGATGCTTCCATACCCGAGAATTAGTAATTATAGAGCCTCAATCACAAATCCCTGACAGACTTGTGCACAAGTGCAATGGGTTTCCATGCTCAACTAATCCATTTCAAATGATTAAACTTTTTTAGTTCGTTACATGACGGCATTCACCTAACTTCAAATGACTATGATGTACGAGCGAATGAAATAGGGTGATCTGACTAATCGTCACCTGTCCCACGAATGGTGGATTTTACATATTGAAGCACGTGACATCAAAACTTATGCAAAAGTGGTTTCGACAAACCACCTTTCATCGATGTATCTCTGCGCGATGATGTAGTTCTTGCTAAGTTCTCAAAACTTGGGTCTTGTCTAAGAATTGTCATGGTGGCAACACTAAGAAATCAGGAAGGATAGTTCTGATATATTTATTGAGCCGAAATAGTTCATATTCTCGTGGATTGTTGATTTAGATAACCTAATAAGTTTTAATGGATGCACATTTTGCAGAATAAAAAACAACTAGATTATATTAGATCAAGTACGGAATCCATAGGAATGGAAGAGACACAGGGAAATTATAGTCAACAGGATGAGAGCAGAGGGATGAATATCCATTTGGACATTGAAGGAACAAACTTCAATGGACATGGAGAGGAAAGGAATGAAAACCTAAATATGGTAGAGACCATTAAAAATTTGCAAAAGGATGTCCAAAGCCATAAAGATGATAATGAAAGGCTTATGAGAGACAAAGAGAAGTGCGATGACTTCAACATGAAGTTATTGCAAAGCCTGAACATAATAGAAAAGAAATTGGAAAAAGAAAGTGACTCAAGAAAATCTGGAAGTCACAAACCTTTGGATGAGAAAAAGAAATCAGGAAATGTTAGCAGATGCCACCATCAATCCCTGAAGCATTCCAATAAAAGAGAAGGTAGCAACACAATTCCATTCCCTGGAAGACATCATAAGAGGTCTGGGGTGGATGAACTACGAGGAGAAATGAACAAAATCAAACCTCCTACATTTGATGGTGAGCGCAAGAAGGATGAAGACGCAGAAACATGGTTGTTGGGCATGAGAAAGTATTTTCAATTACACAATTATTCTTCTCATGTAGAGGGTAGAATTTCCATCTATCGAATCAAAGGAAAGGCATCCATGTGGTGGGATCAACTTGTGCAGGTACAACACCTTAAAGAGAAGAGTGTTACTTGGAGGGAATTTAAGAAGTATTTTGAGAAGAAATACTTGACTAAGAGATATTATGACAAGAAAATGAAAGAGTTCTTTGAAATCAAACTTGGAAGCATGACCATAGATGAATATGAAAGAAGATTCCTAAAACTGCTGAAGTACGTCTCCTTCATCAAGGATGAGACAGTTAAAATTCAAAGGTATTTGAGTGGATTGCTAGCATTCATCAATGACAAAATACAATACGATGATACCAAGACATTGGAAGAGACCATAAGGCAAGCTAAATGTCTATATGATCAACAAAAAGCAAGGCCAGCTTTCCAAAAAGCTTGGGAAGACAAAAATAAGTTCAAGGTGGATCATAGGAAGAAAGGATTTAAACCATCATTCTTAAGAAATAGTCCACAGGGACCACCAACTTCTAAAGAGCCCAAAACGATAGAGGCAAAAGGCCAAACGCCAAGGCAACCACCTATTCAATGTTGGGGTTGTAAAGGAGATCATAGATTCAGAGATTGTCCTCATAGAGGTGAAAAAGGAAGGACTACTTATAATGTACAACAAGATGAAACAGTGAAGGACATGGGTAGAAATGTGCCAAGGATCTATGTAGCCCTGGATAACAAGCAAGAAAAATATCAGTCACACATGATTGAAGTGGAAGGTATGATTAACAACCAAACCATTGCTATTTTAATTGATTCAGGAGCTCGTCATAGTTATATAGACCCTAAGATGGTGGAAAGTTTGCAATTGCCAAGAAGAAAGCATGGAAAATCTTGGTTGGTACAGTTGGCTACAGGAGCCAAAAGAAAGGTTAATGAGATGGTTTAGTCATGTCTCATGGACATGAATGGACTGAACACCAAGGCAGATTTGAATATCTTACCTTTAGGTTCCTATGACTATCTAATTGGGATGGATTGGTTGGACCCACATCATGCTCTATTGGATTGTCATAACAAAGAATTCACTTGCTTGGATGAAGAAGGAAACCAAAGGAAAGTGCAGGGAATTCCCAGGGCAGTAACTGTTAGAGAAATTTCAGCATTGCAGCAGAATAAATGTTATAGAAGAGGATGCCAAATATTTGCAGTTCATATGGAGGAGACACCTAAAGACAAGGTGCCAAATTTGGAGGATTATACAGTCCTGAAAGAGTTTGAAGATGTATTCAAGGAAGTACCAGGACTACTTCCAAGGAGAGACCTTGATTTTTCTATAAATCTAACACCAAGAGCAACTCCCGTGTCAAAGACTCCTTACAGAATGAGTACACCAGAATTGAAAGAGTTGTAAATGCAGCTTGAAGAACTTCTAAAAAAGGGGTATATATGCCCAAGTGTAGCACCTTGGGGTTCCCCATTATTGTTTGTGAAAAAGAAAGATGGGACGTTAAGATTGTGCATTGATTTCAGACAGTTGAATAAAGTGACCGTAAAGAACAAGTATCATCTGCCAAGGATCGATGATCTTTTTGATGAATTGAAGGATGAAAAGATCTTCTCAAAGATAGATCTCAGATCGGGATACCATTAGGTAAGGATTAAGGATGAAGATATCAACAATACCGCCTTCGGGACAAGGTATGGTCATTATGAGTTCACAGTGGTGCCATTTGGGTTGTCAAATGCATCAGCTGTTTTCATGTTCTTAATGAATGGTGTTTTCTAAGAATATTTAGACAAATTTGTCATTGTCTTTTTGGATGACATTCTTATATACTCTAAGACAAAATAAGAGCATGAAAATCATTTGAGGATGGTTGTTGCAAGTATTAAGGGAGCATCAGTTGTATGCCAAATTGAGCAAGTGCTCATTTTATCAGAAGAAAATTCATTATTTGGGGCATATCATCTCAAAAGATGGGATAGCAGTAGACCCTGAGAAGATTGAAGCCATTAGAGAATGGTCAGCAACAAAGAATGTGATAGAGGTCAGATCATTCATGGGCCTTGCAGGCTACTACATGAGATTCATTGGAGGATTCTCAAAGATAGCATACCCAATCACTTCCTTGCAAATAAAGGGTATGAAGTTTCAGTGGACGTCGGACTGTGAAAGGAGTTTCCAACATTTGAAACAATTATTGACAAGTGCTCCAATACTAAGGATTGTAGACCCAAATGAATATTTCATTGTATGCATCGATGCAGGTAATGAAGGACTTGGTGGAGTCCTCAGTCAAAATGGATTTTGTGATATGTTATGAATCAAGGAAGTTGAAGGAGCATGAAAGAAACTATGCCACTCATGATTTGGAGTTGGAAACCATAGTGCATGCCATGAGGAAATGGAGAAAATACCTTTTGGGAAAAAGGTTTGAGCTAATAACATACCACAATGGTTTGAAATATTTATTTGATCAGCCAAGTCTAAATGCTAGACAAAGAAGATGGTTAGAATTTCTACGCGAACATGACTTTGATATAAATCATATCAAGGGGAAGAAGTGGAAGATGCACTCAGCAGGAGGGTGAATGAGCTTCATGCTACAACCATCAACATGTATTAGACTGATGTTAAAAGAAAAATTCTGGAGGCTGCAAATACGGACCTGCAATACAAAGAATTGATAGCAAAACTACAACAAGGTAAGACACAACAGAAGATGGATATTTTTAAGTTGGGAGTAGATGGAACACTGTTGCACAAGAACAAAATTTTTGTACCAAATGTTTAGGACTTGAAACATATAATTTTGCACAAGATGCATAATGTTCCTTATGCAGGGCACCCTGGATATCAGAAAACCGTAGCAGTGGTTAAGAGCCAATACTTTTGGCTAGGTATGAAGGGAGAAATTACACAATACATCGCTAGGTGTATAGAATGCCAGAAAGTTAAAACATAGCATAGGCACCCAATAGGATTTCTGCAACCCTTGCCCATTCCTAAATGGAAGTGGGAAGTGGTGAAAATGGATTTTATTACGGGATTTCCTAGAACAGGAAAGCTGCATGATTCGATTATGGTAGTGGTGGACAAGCTTACAAAAGATGCTCATTTTATTCCACTAAAAACTACTCACAAAGAAGCAGATGTTCCTGATATTTTCATGAAGGGAGTGGCACGATTGCACGGAATTCCTAAAACAATTGTGTCTAACAGAGATCTAAAATTCACCTCAAATTTATGGAAAGGATTGTTCAAAGGATTCAGATCGAATCTGAACTTTAGTACAACTTACCATCCCGAGACTGATGGACAGACAGAGAGGGTGAATAGAGTGATAGAAGATATGTTGAGAATGTATGTGATGGATAAACCATCAAAATGGGAAGACTACCTACACTTAGTAGAATTCGCTTACAACAATGGGTATCAAACATCATTGAAGATGAGCCCATTTGAAAGTGCAATACTCTAGTAAGCTGGGATATTCCAGCTAATAGAATAGTAGTCAGGCCAGAGTTTCTCAAGGAGATGGAGGACCAAATGTTGAAAATTAAGCAGAATTTGGAAGCTGCCCAAGACAGACAGAAAAGTTATGCTGATAAAAACAGAATCCACAGAAAATTCAAAGTGGGTGACCATGTTTTCCTGAAAGCGAAAGCTAACAGGAGTTCCCTGAAGCTAGGAAGTTGCGCCAAGTTGGAAGCCAGATTTTGTGGACCATTTGAAATCCTAGAGAGGATTGGTCCAGTTGCTTATCTGATTACATTGCCTGCATCTATGTTTGTTCATAATGTATTCCATGTATCATTGCTAAAGAAATGCATACCTGATGCTAATCATGTTATTGATTGGAATGTTATTCAGGTGGAGCAAAAAGGCACCTTCCAAGTGCATATGGTGTGAATTTAGGATCGAAAGATCAAACAACTTTGAAATCGAACCATAGGGCTTGTAAAGGTCCAATGGACCTGGTACGGACCTGAAAATCCTACTTGGGAGCATAAGGATGAAATGCAGGTAGAATACTCGCATCTTTTTGAAAATTTTTGAAAATTTTGTTGTATATCAGTACATGATGCACTCAGGACAATGCATAAGTAAGGGGGGTGGGATTGTAACATCCCTTGGCTGAACCCAAATGTAAATGTAATCTAAGTATATTTAATCTAGTGAGTTGTTTAGACATCACTTTTGTAATACACCTTTCATGACATGGTGTGTACATATACTGTGCAGTAAAGTGATGTAGTTTTCACATTTCTGGATACCGCGCCCAGTAACTAAAGTGTGCGCAACCTTAAAGACAAAAGACACCGCGCGTAGTAACTAAAGTGTGTGCAACCCTGAGGTCAGAAGATACCATGCACAATAACTAAAGTGCGCGCAATATTAAGGTCAATGAACCTTTGTGTATATGATATGCATTATAGGCTGGTGAGCCAGTATTATAAGCCAAAATGCTTATGTTTTGGAATCAGGCCAGAGCACCTATTTTGTATATGTTTCATGATTAATATAAAAAAATATACATCGTTGCGCGCAAACCAAACACGGTAAAAGAGAAAGGGGACTAGATTCCACCAGTTAGGGAAAGGGAGGGCCAAAAGTTAAGGAAAGGGCTAAGCCAGAGAGATTAAGCCAAAAAGGAATATTATATTAATATTTCTTAGAACATAAAGTATGGATAATTATTTTATCCTAAGTTCTAAAGTTGCGGACAAGTGTACCAAAGTAGCTTCCAACATGAAAAGTGTCAAGTTGGGGGCATGATTACATATTGTCGAGACTTAGTTCATCCAGGGGGTTAGTCATTGTTCGCCCATAATTTTCGGACCATCATTCCTTCTATCACAGAGAATTATTACAGAAGCATTCACACAGTCATTGAGCTACCTCATATCTTCCTACCACTGTAACCAGACCAAATTGATAACCATTCCTGTTGGTGTTCCTGTCATCTTGGGAGCGGGATTGAAGAGGTGGGTTGTCAGGCCCATGAGAAATTCTCTAAGTGAGAGAATTGTTGGGGATTGATTTATTGAAGGTGATAAACTACATCTACAACAATCTGAGACTTGGAAGGGAAGTGGGGCAGTCGAGGAACTGTTGAGCAGAGAAGGGGCACACTTCCTTGGGTGGGATAGGCATGTGGGGAAGGAGGGGTTGTAGTCTGTGGCTGAGAGAACACCTGAGAGGGAGTCTTTCTGGTTGACCGTGAACCTATAGTCTGGTTAGGAATCCCTTTTTCGAGTGGAGTCTAGTCCCATCTCGGGGGTGACTCGCTGTTGAGAGTGATGAACAATGTAGTCTAAGGTTGGGAGGTTCGTGGATGGTCTGCATGTAGTTGTTGACATTATCACTAAGATAAGTATCGATTATGTGATGAATTTACATGTTGCATTGTCATTTATGTGTTATTTTATGGGTTTTATTGCTTGTGTGAGCATAACTGTCCATATGTTTAAGGGTAGACCCCTGTATACACTGCATGTCTGTGTTTACTATTAATTCAATTTGAAATCGTATATTTACATAATGTAGTTGTTTGTTTATGCTTTATATGAGAAGCTTCCACTATTGTGTTGTGTGTTTATGTTCATTTACATGCAGTTCAATATGTATGTATGCTTGTGTGTGTATATACATATATAAAAGAGAAAAAGTTACTTGACATAGCTCAGTTGAATACTGGGGTGTTACAATATGATGTCAGAACTAAGTTGATTGTCTGAGTAGTGGCATTCCCCAGCCTATTGGTGGTTGGGGGTATGCTACATACCACATCTACATTAAAACCGTTACACTGGCTCACTATGAAACACAGCTAAGTGGAGCACTAGTGGGAGATTCTCCTTCCTCCACGAGACATGCACTGATGGAGGGTGAGGTTAGCGCACTCATGGGTGCTGCTGACGATCCCCTATGGAACAATGCGTGTCTCTTCACCTCAATTGATGAGCTTTCCAAGCGCACAAAGATTTAATTATCTCTACTTGGGTCCTCATGTCCACCTAACTCCTCCTCCACATTTCCGGCTTCTTCACTAGTCTCCACCACCTTTCCTGTCCAAACCCCAGATTTACTCCAAGCTAAATGCAAACATTACTCTCCCTCTGTAGAGGACCTGTCTCACCATCTTCCTACCCAGAGCCATTCACAGACTCCTTCAACTTCCACCCACAGGATTTCCTACTCTAAACCACTCCCTCGTTTATCCTCGACCGACCCACCTGCTACTACTACCCTGTGAGGGGAGAAATCTACCTCAGCACTAGTGAGACCTATAGGTAGTCTGGGATTCAAACGCTCGACTGGTGCACACACTATCAGGGGTAAAAAATAGCCATAAGATCGTGGTGTAAGAAGAAGAAAAAAAGGAAAATGGTTCTTGGAGAAGACATAGGTTGAGAAGACTCAGTATCATTGAGTCTCTATTCTCTAGTGGGTAGATTATCCTATAGACATCTCTGTCAAACTAACCTAGCAGAGTGGGTGTAGTCAACTTGGCGGCATTTGTTGCGTTATGTACCAGAGATCACCTACCTAACGAGAGGCTGGGTCTGTTTCTAGTTTAAAACACTGGAGGACTCCACTATCATACTTGAGCGGATCTGGACCATAGACGACGGTAGCCTTATGTTAAAACGGTGGCGGATAAGCTTTGACCCATCACATGAGTACTTCTGTATGCGCCATTTATGGGTCCTTCTACCTAGTCCACCTTTACACCTTTGGAATACAAAAGCTGCCGAGGCCATTGGAAATACACTTGGTCGTTTCATTAGTGTGGACCTGAAGTCCCTCGTAGGCCCATAAAAGAAAGTAGCCAGGGTAATGATAGAGATCAAGATACATGAAGAATTGTTAGAATCCATTAATATTGATTGGAGAGGCCATCACACTCGCCAGAATACGGATTACCTAGGCATACCCTTTAGATGTACAATCTATAAACAAACGAGCCATCTTAGAAAATTCTGCACTGGCATCTTGGACAAGGAACAGTTAGAGGACACTATGATCGAACTATCCACCAGGTCAAACTCTCCTGAAGTGAACACACAACCTACATACACAAATTTCATGGATGTTGGTGAACGAGAAGCCTCAGACTCCATCACTAGTGACATTAATCTTACTACAAATGAGGGTGAAGTTTGGGGAGCCTCAACCACTCAAGACTCCTTGGTTGGATATTTTAACTCCTTATTTCTAGCGCATGATCTGGTATATTTACCACCGTATGTTTTGACAGCTACTTGGCACAATGGACGAGCGGGACCGTAGTCCATTTTAAAGCGTCTAGACCGGTTTATTATTTCTGAAAATCTTGTAACATGAGATGGCAGGGTCAGATCCTGGGTAGATTTTCCTTACCTATCGGACCATGCCCTAATTCTACTACAATTTGGCTCACCAATATCTTAATCCAAACAAAAGTTGTTTCCTTAAAAAATCTGTTCATATTGAAAAAGTTTCATTTATAGTTTAATTTAGCTTTTTGAAAATATTCTTAAATTTTAGGAGTGTTTGTTGTGATTTAAAATCATAGTAATAAATAATATTCTATAATAATAAAATAGATATTTTTATTACTGGAAGTGTTTTTTCAATTCATTAATATTAATAAGATTTCTTTGATCTATTTTAACTCATCTATTAAAAGTTATAATAAAATTAAATATTTTTTTTTATATGAGAAGACTTCTTTACTATTATTATTTTATCCAAAAATACCAAATAAATTATTATTACTATTAAATTCTAAATACCAAATAAATTATTATTACTATTAAATTCTATTGTATTGTTTATTTAATTCTATAAATATTGTATAAATAAAAAATTAATACATTCTTAATTTCTAATTTCTTTATATATTTTTAAGAATGATAATTTAAGCATTAGGCATATGATTTTATTTTATTTTTATGTGTTTGATAATATTAACTATAATATTAAGTAAATAAAATATCGATATGTTCACTTTTATATAACTTATTAGTTGGTTTTCAATTTTCTTCCATGAGTTGTGACTAGAACTCAAGTGGCCACTTTGATAGATTACACATAATTTTGGCTTCAAGTGTAACTTGTTTACTCATCATCAATTTCATTCACTAAAAATTCTCCGCTAGTTGTAAGTTAGGTAGAATTTGAGATGGTTACATTAACATCCTAAAGTTTTATAGGTCGTTTCGGAGTGGAAGCGGGAGACAGTTTTCAAAAACCTACAACTATACAACAATGGTGACCATGGATAAGCTTGGCCCTAGAGGGTCCTACATTAGCGCCACTTCTTACTCCACCTAGTTTAGTTATTTCTTTATCTCACGGGGTTTGAGGAACATTCTTAGCACACTATCTTAGTGGTGGCTCTAATAGACGTTCCATTACTAGTGCGGTCCTCTCTTACTCACTACCCGATGATGATATCAACCTAGCTTTTATTGCAGCATAACTCCAATCTCTCCACTGGTCAGACCACACTGTCCTACCATGCAACATCCCTCAACTAAACCCAAATGTAAATGTAATCCAAGTATATTTAAGCTAGTGAGTTGTTTAGACATCATTTTTGTAATACACCTTTCATGACATAGTGCGCGCATATACTGTGCAATAAAGTGATCTAGTGTGCACAATAATGGATACCGCGCATAGTAACTAAAGTGCGTGCAACCTTCAAGATAGAAGACACTGAACGTAGTAACTAAAGTGCGTGCAAACCTGAGGTCAGCGGATACCGTACGCAGTAACTAAAGTGCGCGCAATATTAAGGTCAACGAACCTTTGTGTATATGATATGCATTATAGGCTGGTGAACTAGTATTATAAGCCAAAATGGTTATGTTTTGGAATTAGGCCAGAGTGCCTATTTTGTATATGTTTCATGATTAATATAAAAAAATATACATCATTGCACACAGACCAACCACGATAAAAGAGAAGGGGGACTAGATTCCACCAGTTAAGGAAAGGGAGGGCCAAAAGTTAAGGAAAGGGCTAAGCAAGAGAGCTTAAGCCAAAAATGAATATTATATTAATATTTCTTAGAACATAAAGTATGGATAATTATTTTATCCTAAGTTCTAAAGTTGGGGACAAGTGTACCAAAGTAGCTTCCAACATGACAAGTGTCAAGTTGGGGGCATGCATACATATTGTCGAGACTTAGTTCATCCGGGGGGTTAGCCATTGTTCACCCATCATTTTCGGACCATCATTCTTTCCATCGCAAAGAATTATTCTAGAAGCATTCACATAGTCTTTGAGCTATCTCGTATCTTCCTACCACTGTAACCAGACCAGATTGATAACCATTCCTGTTGGTGTTCTTTTCATCTTGGGAGTGGGATTGAAGAGGCGGGTTGCCAGGCCTGTGAGCAATTCTCTAAGTGAGAGAATTGCTGGGGATTGATTTCTTGAAGGTGCTAAACTGCAGCTACAATTCTCTGAGACTTCCGGTCCAACCTGTTGCTGAAGCCCTGGAAGGGAAGTGGGGTAGTTGAGGAACTGTTGAGCAGAGAAGGGGCACACTTCCTTGCGTGGGACAGGCATGTGGGGAAGGAGAGGTTGTAGGATGTGGTTGAGTGAACAACTGAGAGGGAGTCTTTTTGGTTGACCGTGAACCTATAGCCTAGTTAGGAATCCCTTTCCCGAGTGGAGTCTAGTCCCAGCTCAGGGGTGACTCGCTGTTGAGAGTGATGAACAATGTAGTCTAAGGCTGGGAGGTTCGTGGACAGTCTGCACGCAGTTGGTGACATTATCACTAAGATAATTATAGGTTATGTGATGAATTTACATGATCCATTGTCTTTATGTGTTATTTTATAGGTTTTATTTATTGTGTGAGCATAAATTTCCATATGTTTAAGGGTAGACCCCTATATACACTGCATGTCTGTGTTTACTGTTAATTCAGTTTGAAATCGTATATTTACAAAATGCAATTGTTTGTTTATGCTTTATATGAGAAGCTTCCACTAGAGCGTTGTGTGTTTATGTTCATTTTCATGCAGTTCAGTATGTATGTATGCTTGTGTGTGTATATACATATATAAAGAGAAAAAGTTATGTGACATAGCTCAGTTGAATACTGGGGTGTTACAATATGATGGCAGAACTAAGTTGAGTGTCTGAGTAGTGGCATTCCCCGACCTATTGGTTCTCGAGGGTATGCTACAGTATGCCATCAGAGTGTCAGTTTTCGACAATGAGCCTGAATGGGCCAAACAAGTCGAATGGAGATGAGATTACAGTATGGTATCGATTACAGTATGGTATACAGTATATTACATTTATGGAAAATTGAGCCACCACGCGGAAGAATAATATGTAAGGGTGCGCACACTAAATTTAGCATTGTGCGGAGTGCATACACATGGTAAGGGTGCATGTGGTGTGCACAGTATGGTAAGGCGTAGTGAAGTTTGGTTAGTATGCACACAGTAGGAGTATGAGTTGTATCGCTATAGAGAAGACAAAGGTGCGTGCAGGTAGTTGTGCGCGGTAGCTACAGAGTATTCAATGGGGCATACAAATTAGTGTACGTGGTAAGGCATATTGAACTTTACAACGGTGCAATGCATAGAGAAAAATTCATGTGAAATATCCGAGTGCGATATAGAAATAGTGCGCAAAGGATATTGGCGCGCAATGTAGAAGTAGTGCGCGCAAGTTATTGGCGCAAAAAAGAGGAAATGTATAACAGATACTGATGCGAGGAAACATGATTTACCTTATAAAGTTGCTTGGACGATAAATAAAGGTGCATGGGTTGAATTTTATGCATGCGAAATCATCTGAAAAGCTAATTAAGACGACGATCCTGAGTTTAAATAGGAAATTTACATAGTATTCAAAGAAAGAGGAATACACAATTGCATTGAAATATTATTTAAAATGAGTCAAGCAAGTGAGATGAATTCTGGGTTTTATTCAAACAGTTGAAGGTGAAATATAAGTTACCAGAAGACACATAATATTAAAGGAAACAAGATTCGTAACATCATCAGTGGAATCTTGTCATAAGCAGTACAAAATCTGCTTCTGGGCATGTATATCCATTCAAAATCCAAAATTACTAAAGGGGATGATTCAAAATAGCAGTGGTCCTATTTAAACAGATCATTCAAGAACATGTATATCATCTCTGGAGCTTCCGTACCTCTGCTATCATCTGTCTAAAAATCACTAAAATATACTCAACTGTATTTGAGGGCTCATTTCATCTTAGCTAACTTCTCCTTTAAAGAATATAACCAGACCGGTTGATTCTCTCCAACACTCTCAGCCGCTTCAACGACGGGTTCTTTCTTCTGTCGCTTGCTTCGTTTCTTCTTTGCAGTTGGTTTGTTGATAACTAGATCCCTCATGATTGGATTCAACCTAATTTCCAATCTCGAATCAGTAACGGGTACTGTGTGAAATTTAGTCGCCAATATTTGCGTGACTACCTTTTCCTTTGTACTCGCAAGAAAATTTAGCATGTTTCCTGAATAACCAATCTCATTGGATTTAACTGGGTCCATATACATCAGTTTTGTGGACACTGGAATACTTTTGTAGAGATGAGAAGTTTGAACCAGTTTGGAGAATGCTTGTTGATGGATAAGATGATTCTTCCATACTCAAGAATTGGTAATTATAGAGCCTCAATCATGAATCCCTGAAAGACTTGTGCACAAGTGCAATGGGTTACCATGCTCGGCTAATCCATTTCAAATGATTAAACTTTTTGAGTTCGTTACATGGTGGCGTTCAGCTAACCTCAAATGGTTATGATGTACGAGTGAATGAGATAGGGTGATCTAACTAACCATCATCCATCCCACGAATGGTGGATTTGACATATTGAAGCATGTGACATTGTAACTTATGCAAAAGTGGTTTCCGCAAACCACCTTTTGCCGATGTATCTCTGAGCGATGATGTAGTTCTTGCTAAGTTCTCAAAACTTGGGTCTTGTCTAAGAATTGTCATGGTGGCAACACTAAGAAATCAGAAAGGATAGTTCTGATATATTTATTGAGCCGAAATAGTTCATATTCTCATGGATTGTTGATTTAGTTAACCTAATAAGTTTTAATGGCTACACATTTTGCAGAATTAACAACAAATAGATCAGATCAGATCAAGTACCGAGTCCATAGGAATGGAAGAGACACAGAGAAATTATAGTCAACAATATGAGAGCAGAGGGATGAATGTCCATTTGGACATTGAAGGAACAAACTCCAATGGACATGGAGAGGAAAGGAATGAAAACCTGAATATGGTAGAGACCATTAAAAATTTGCAAAAGGATGTCCAAAGCCATAAAGTTGATAATGAAAGTCTTATGGGAGCCAAAGAGCAGCAGGATGACTTCAACATGAAGTTATTGCAAAGCCTGAATAAAATAGAAAAGAAATTGTAAAAATAAAGTGACTCAAGCAAATATGGAAGTCACAAACCTTCGGATGAGAAAAAGAAATCAGGAAATGTTAGCAGGCGCCACCATCACTCCCTGAAGCATTCCAATAAATGAGTAGGTAGCAACACAAGTCCATTCCTTGACAGACAACATAAAAGGTTTAGGGTGGATGAACTATGAGGAGAAATAAACAAAATCAAACCTCCCACATTTGATGGTGAGTGCAAGAAGGATGAAGACGCAGAAACATGGTTGCTAGGCATGAGAAATTATTTTCAATTACACAATTATTCTTCTCATGTAGAGGGTAGAATTGCCATCTATCAACTAAAAGGAAAGGCATCCATGTGGTGGGATCAACTTGTGCAGGTACAACACCTTAAAGATAAGAGCATTACTTGGAGGGAATTTAAGAAGTATTTTGAGAAGAAATACTTGACTAAGAGTTATTATGACAAGAAAATGAAAGAGTTCTTTGAACACAAACTTGGAAGCATGACCATAGATGAATATGAAAGAATATTCCTAGAACTGCTAAAGTACGTCTCCTTCATCAAGGATGAAACAGTTAAAATTCAAAGGTATTTGAGTGGATTGTCAACATTCATCAGTGAAAAAATACAATATGATGATCCCAAGACATTGGAAGAGACCATAAGGCGAGCTAAATTTCTATATGATCAGCAGAAAGCAAGGCCAACTTTCCAAAAAGCTTGGGAAGACAAAAAGAAGTTCAAGGTGGATCATAGGAAGAAAGGATTTAAACCATCATTCTTCAGAAATAGTCCACAGGGACCACCAACTTTTAAAGACCCTAAAACGATAGAGGCAGAAGGCCAAAGGCCAAGGCAACCACCTATTCAATTTTGGGGTTGTAAAGGAGATCACAGATTCAGAGATTGTCCTCGCATAGGTGAAAAAGGAAGGACTGTTTATAATGTACAACAAGATGAAACAGTGGAGGACATGGCTAGAAATGTGCCAAGGATCTATGCAGCCCTGGATAACAAGCAAGCAAAATATTAGTCACACATGATTGAAGTGGAAGGTATAATTAACAACCAAACCATTGATATTTTAATTGATTCAGGAGCTAGTCATAGTTATATAGACCCTAAGATGGTAGAAAGTTTGCAATTGCCAAGAATAAAGCATGGAAAATCTTGGTTGGTACAGTTGGCTATAGGAGCCAAAAGAAAGGTTAATGATATGGTTAAGTCATGTCTCATGGACATGAACGGACTGAACACCAAGGAAGATTTGAATATCTTACCTTTAGGTTCCTATGACTGTCTAATTGGGATGGATTGGTTGGACCCACATCATGCTATATTGGATTGTCATAACAAAGCATTCACTTGATTGGATGAAGAAGGAAACCAAAGGAAAGTCTAGGGAATTCCTAGGGCAGTAACTGTTAGAGAAATTTCAACATTGCAAGTTGAACTAATGTTATAGAAGAGGATGTCAAATATTTGCAGTTCATATGGAGGAGACACCTAAAGACAAGGTGCCAAATTTGGAGGATTATGGAGTCCTGAAAGAGTTTGAAGATGTATTCAAGGAAGTACAAGGACTAACCCCAAGGAGAGACCTTGATTTTTCTATAAATCTAACACCAGGAGCAACTCCCGTGTCAAAGACTCCTTACAGAATGAGGACACTAGAATTGAAAGAGTTGCAAATGAAGCTTGAAGAACTTATGAAAAAGGGGTATATATGCCCAAGTGTAGCACCTTGGGGTGCCCCATTCTTGTTTGTGAAAAATAAAGATGGAACGTTAATATTGTGCATTGATTTCAGACAGTTGAATAAAGTGATTGTAAAGAACAAGTATCCTCTACCAAGGATCGATGATATTTTTGATGAATTGAAGGATGCAAAGATCTTCTCAAAGATAGATCTCAGATAGGGATACCATCAGGTAAGGATTAAGGATGAAGATATCAACAAGACCACCTTTAGGACAAGGTATGGTCATTATGAGTTCACAGTAGTGTCATTTGGGTTGTCAAATGCACCAACAGTTTTCATGTGCTTAATGAATGGTGTTAACCGAGAATATTTAGACAAATTTGTCATTGTCTTTTTGGATGAAATTCTTATATCTCTAAGATAGAAGAAGAGCATGAACATCATTTGAGGATGGTGTTGCAAGTATTAAGGGAGCATCAGTTGTATGCCAAATTGAGCAAGTGCTCATTTTATCATAAGCAAATTCATTATTTGGGGCATATCATCTCAAAAGATGGGATAACAGTAGACCCTGAGAAGATTGAAGCCATTAGAGAATGGTCAACACGAAAGAATGTGACAGAGGTCAGATCATTCATGGGCCTTGCAGGATACTACATGAGATTCATTGGAGGATTCTCAAAGATAGCACACCCAATCACTTCCTTGAAAAGAAAGGGTATGAAGTTTTAGTGGACGTCAGACTGTGAAAGGAGTTTCCAACATTTGAAATAATTATTGACAAGTGCCCCAATACTAAGGATTGCAAACCCAAATGAATATTTCATTGTATGCACCGATGCATGTAATAAAGGACTTGGTGGAGTCCTCAGTCAAAATGGATTTGTGATATATTATGAATCAAGGAAGTTGAAGGAGCATGAAAGAAACTATGCCACTCATGATTTGGAGTTGGCATACATAATGCATGCCCTGAGGAAATGGAGACACTATCTCATGGGAAAAAGGTTTGAGCTAAGAACAAACCACAATGGTTTGAAATATTTATTTGATCAGCCAAATCTAAATGCTAGACAAAGTAGATGGTTAGAATTTCTAAGAGAATATGACTTTGATATAAAGCATATAAAGGGGAAGGAAAATAAAGTGGTGGATGCACTCAGTAGGAGGGTGAATGAGCTTCATGCTACAACCATCAACATGTATTAGAATAATGTTAAAAGAAAAATTCTGGAGGTTGCAAATATGGACCTGCAATACAAAGAATTGATAACAAAACTACAGCAAGGTAAGATACCACAGAAGATGGACATTTTTAAGTTGGGAGTAGATGGAATACTGCTACACAAGAACAAAATTTTTGTACCAAATGTCCAGGATTTGAAACGTATAATTTTGCACGAGATGCATAATGTTCCTTATGTAGGGAACCTTGGATATCAGAAAACTGTAGCAACGGTCAAGAGACAATACTTTTGGTCAGGTATGAAGAGAGAAATTGCAGAATACATCGCTAGGTGTATGGAATGCCAAAAAGTTAAAACAAAGCATAGGCACCCAACAGGATTGTTGCAACCTTTTTCCCATTACTGAATGGAAGTGGGAAGTGGTGACAATGGATTTTATTATGGGATTGCTCAGAACAGGCAAGCTTCATGATTTGATTATGGCACTGGCGGACAAGCTTACAAAAGCTGCTCATTTTATTCCACTAAAAACTACTCAAAAAGCAACAAATGTTGCTGATATTTTCATGAAGGGAGTGGCATGATTGCACAGAATTCCTAAAATGATTGTGTCTGACAAAGATCTGAAATTCACCTCGAATTTCTAGAAAGGATTGTTCAAAGGATTCAGAACGAATCTAAACTTTAGTACAACTTACCATCCTGAGACTGATGGACAGACAGAGAGGGTGAATAGAGTGATAGAAGATATGTTGAGAATGTATGTGATGGATAAACCATCAAAATGGGAAGACTACCTACACTTAGTAGAATTCTCTTACAACAATGGGTATTAGACATTATTGAAGATGATCCCATTTGAAGCACTTTACGACAGAAGGTGCAATACTCCAGTAAGATGGGATAATCCAGCTGATAGAACAGTAGTTGGGCTAGAGTTGCTCAAGGATATGGAGGACTAAATGTTGAAAATTAAGCAGAATTTGAAAGCTACCCAAGACAGACAGAAAAGTTATGCTGATTAAAACAGAATCCACAGAGAATTCAAAGTGGGTGATCATGTTTTCTTGAAAGTGAAAGCTAACAGGAGTTCCCTGAAGCTGGGAAGCTGTGCCAAGTTGGCAGCCAGATTTTGTGGACCATTTGAAATCCTAGAGAGGATTGGTCCAGTTGCTTATATGATTGCATTGCCTGCTTCTATGTTTGTTCATAATGTATTCCATGTATCATTGCTAAAGAAATACATACTTGATGCTAATCATGTTATTGATTGGAATGTTATTCAGGTGGAGCAAAAATGCGCCTTCCAAGTGCATCTGGTGCGCATTTTGGATCGGAAGATCAAACAACTCCAGAATCAAAACATAGGGCTTGTAAAGGTCCAATGAACCTGGTATGAACCTGAAGATGCTACTTGGAAGCATGAGGATGCAATGTAGGCATAATACCCGCATCTTTTTGAAAAATTTTGAAAATTTTGTTGTATATCGGTACATGATGCACCGAGGACAGTGCATAAATAAGGGGGGGGATTATAACATCCCTCAGCTGAACCCAAATGTAAATGTAATCCAAGTATATTTGAGCTAGTCAGTTGTTTAGACATCATTTTTGTAATACACTTTTCATGACATGGTGCGCGCATATATTGCGCAGTAAAGTGATGTAGTGTGCACATTTATGGATACCGCATGCAGTAACTAAAGTGCGCGCAACCTTAAAGATAGAAGACACCGTGCACAATAACTAAAGTGCATGCAACCCTGAGGTCAACAGATACCGCACGCAGTAACTAAAGTGAGCGCAATATTAAGGTTAACGAACCTTTGTGTATATGATATGCGTTATAGGCTAGTGAGCCAGTATTATAAGACATAATGCTTATGTTTTGGAATTAGGCCATAATGCCTTTATGTTAAAGGCCAGAGCGCCTATTTTGTATATGTTTCATGATTAATATAAAAAAATATACATCGTTGCTCACAGACCAACCACGATAAAAGAGAAAGGGGACCAGATTCCACCAGTTAGGGAAAGGGAGGGCCAAAAGTTAAGGAAAGGGATAAGTGAGAGAGATTAAGCCAAAAAGGAATATTATATTAATATTTCTTAGAACATAAAGTATGGATAATTGTTTTATCCTAAGTTCTAAAGTTGGGGACACGTGTACTAAAGTAGCTTCCAACATGACAACTGTCAATTTGGGGGCATGCATACATATTGTCAAGACTTAGTTCATTTGGGGGGTTATCCATTATTCGCCCATCATTTTCGGACCATCATTCCTTCCATCGTAGAGAATTATTCTAGAAGCATTCAGATAGTCATTAATCTACCTCGTATCTTCCTACCACCGTAACCAGACTAGATTGATAACCATTCCTGTTGGTGTTCCTGTCAACTTGGGAGTGGGATTGAAGAGGCTGGTTGTCAGGCCCGTGAGCAATTCTCTGAGTGAGAGAATTGTTGGGGATTGATTTCCTGAAGGTGGTAAACTACAGCTACAATGCTCTGAGACTATTGGTTCATCCTATTGTTGAAGCCCTAGAAGGGAAGTGGGGCAGTTGAGGAACTATTGAGCAGAGAAGGAGCACACTTCCTTGGGTGGGACAGGCATGTGGGGAAGGAGAGGTTGTAGGCTGTGGTTGAGTGAACACCTGAGAGGGAGTCTTTTTGGCCGACCGTGAACCTATAACCTGGTTAGGAATCCCTTTCCCGGGTGGAGTCTAGTCCCAACTCGAGGGTGACTCACTATTGAGAGTGATAAATAGTGTATTCTAAGGCTGGGAGGTTCGTGGACGGTCTGCACCTAGTTGGTGACATTCTCACTAAGATAAGTACCGGTTATGTGATGAATTTACATGTTGCATTGTCATTTATGTGTTATTTTATGGGTTTTATTGCTTGTGTGAGCATAACTATCCATATGTTTAAGGGTAGACCCCTGTATACGTTGCATGTCTATGTTTACTATTAATTCAATTTGAAATCATATATTTACAGAATGTAATTGTTTTTTTATGTTTTATATGAGAAGCTTCCACTAGAGCATTGTGTGTTTATGTTCATTTGCATGTATTTCAATATGTATGTATGCATGTGTGTGTATATACATATATAAATGAGAAAAAATTACGTGACATAGCTCAATTGAATACTAGGGTGTTACAATATGATGTCAGAACTAAGTTGAGTGTCTGAGTAGGGGCATTCCCCAACCTGTTGGTGGTCGGGGGTATGCTACATACCACATCTACATTAAAACTGTTACACTGGCTCACTATGAAACATAGCTAAGTGGAACACTAGTGGCAGATCCTCCTTCCTCCACAAGACATGCACTGATGGAGGGTGAGGTCAGCGCACTAATGGGCGCTGCTGATGAGCCCCTATGGAACAGTGTGGGTCTCTTCACTTCAATTGATGAGCTTTCCAGGTGCACGAAGATTTAATTATCTCTACCTGGGTCCTCATGTCCACCTAACTCCTCCTTCACCTTTCCAGCTTCTTCACTGGTCTCCACCACTTTTCCTATCCAAACCCCAGATTTACTCTAGGCTGAACACAAACATTACTCTCCCTCCACAGAGGACCTGTCTCACCATATTCCTACCTAGAGCCATTCAAAAAATCCTTCAACTTCCACCCACAAGATTTCCTACTCTAAACCACTCCCTCGTTTATCCTCGACCGACCCACCTGCTACTACTACTCTACGAGGGGAGAAATCTACCTCAGCACTAGTGAGACTTGTAGGTACTCCAGTATTCAAATGCTCGACTGGTGCACATACTATCGAGGGTAAAAAAATAGCCATAATACCATGGTGTATGAAGAAGACAAAAAGGAAAATGGTTCTTGGAGCAAACATCGGTTTAGAAGACTCGGTATCATTGAGTCTCTATTCTCTAGTGGGTAGATTATCTTATAGACATCTTTGTCGAACTGACCTAGTAGAGTGGGTGTAGTCAACTTGGTAGCCTTTGCTGGGTTATGTACCAGAGATCAACTACCTAATGAGAGGTTGGCTCTGTTTCCAATTTAAAACACCAGAGGACTCCACTATCATACTTGAGCGGCTCTGGACCATAGACGGCGGCAACCTTATGTTAAAAAGGTGGCGGATAAGCTTTGACCATCACATGAGTACTTATGTATGCACCATTTATGGGTCCTTCTACTTGGTCTGCCTTTACACCTTTGGAATACAAAAGCTCCTAAGGCCATTGGGAATACACTTGGTCATTTCATTAGTGTGGACCCGAAGTCCCTCATAGGCCCAGAAAATAAAGTAGCAAGGGTAATGGTAGAGATCGACATACATGAAGGACTGTTAGAATCCATTGATATTGATTGGAGAGGCCATCACACTCGCTAGAATACAAATTACCTAGGCATACCCTTCAGATGTACAATCTATAAACAAACAGACCATCTTAGAAAATTCTGCACTAGCATCTTGGACAAGGAACATTTAGAGGACACTATGATCGAACTATCCACTAGGTCGAACTCTCCTGAAGTGAACACATAAACTACATACTTAGATTTCATGGATGTTGGTGAACGAGAAGACCCAGACTCCATCACTGGTGACATGAATATTACTACAAATGTGGGCAAAGTTTGGGGAGCCTCAACCACTCCGGACTCCTTGGCTAGATATTTTAACTTCTTATTTCTAGCGCACGATTTGGTATATTTCCCACCGTATGTTTTGGCACCTACTTGGCGCAATGGACGAGCGGGACCGTAGTCCATTTTAAAGCATCTAGACCGGTTTATTATTTATGAAAATCTTGTAACATGAGATGGCAGGGTCAGATCCTGGGTAGATTTTCCTTACCTATCGGACCATGCCCCAATTCTACTGCAATTTGGCTAACCTGCTAATCATATTTCCTACTCTTTCAAATTTAATATAAGCTAGCTGCATGAGGAATATTTTAATACTATTTTTAATACAGTTTGGAATGACCCCATATTTCCGGCAGATCCAGGAATACAACATCACTTTGTATGGAAATTGAAGCATATAGAAGGCTGTATCAAAAGCTGGGCTACTTTGCACATAAACACACACTACATAGACTAGAAGTGTTGGAGTTTAAACTACTAGAACTCCAACAAGAAGACACACAAGATGGGGACTTTAGGGGTAGGTACCAGCAATTGAAACAACTAAAATCTGAGAGGAACCAGTTGTTTCTCGTAGAAGCTCTTTGGAGGGAGTGGAGGAGAAAAAACTGGATAAAGTGCAGAGATCTCAATAATAAATATTTCCACCATTTTGCAAGCTCTTGCAGGAAAAAAAAACATATTTGGGATATAACAGATGAAGTTGGCACTACACACAGAAGATAACAAGCAATTAACACAACAACTACATGCTTTTTCAAATCATACTTTGAGGTGACACCACACAACAATATACAAGATCATGTCACTGTGGCTAGGCTCTTCCCACAATTGGTCACAGAGGATGATTCTCTTATTATGGATAGTCCTTGTACACTATAGGAGGTTTTGGATGCATTAAAATCCTTCACAAAGGACAAAATATCGGGCCTTGATGGTTGGACTGTAGAGTTCTACCTACATTTCTTCGATTTAGCTGGGACCGATCTCTTCGAGCTAGTGGAAGATTCCAGACTCTGAGGTAAGGTGACTGGGGAATTGAATTCAATCTTCTTGACCCTTATTCCAAAAGATAATAATTCAATTTCATTTAGCGACTACAGACCGATAACACTCTACAACCTATGCTACAAGTTAATATAAAAAATCATCGCAAATAGGATTAAACCTATCCTCTCGAGGACACTGTCAGGTGAATAGCTGGGGTTTTTAAAGGGTCAAAAAATTCTAGATTCTATTGGCACTTCTCAAGAGTGCTTGCACAACATAAAAAACAATAATCAAGAGCACTCATCCTAAAACTAGACCTTAAAAAAGAATTTGACTGCATAGACTGAGACTTTCTTAGATTAATTTTGACTGAATCAGGATTTAACCAAGCATCGATAAAGTGGATCATGAGTTGCGTAATAAGTGAAAATTTCGTTGTGATGGTAAATGGTGAAACATCCACTTTCTTCCATAGTGGAAGAGGATTACGGTAGGGATGCCCCCTCTCACCGCTCTTGTTTATCCTGGTCATGGAAGGATTAATCCTTTTACTCAAAAAAGGCCACGTAGAAGGAAAGTTAATGGGGATCAAAGTTTCCACAATTGTAAAGATATTGTACCTTATATTTGTCGATGACGTCCTATTATGGCCAATTATAGTCTATAGGAATGGAGGGAAATCAAAGAAATCTTGAAGATATTTTGCTACACCATGAGATTATAGATCAACTGGTCAAAATCGACATTCCACTATGCAAATATGCAAGACCAAACCTTGGAACAACTGAAGGGAATCTTCCCTTATATCTGTGTCCATCTTTTGCAAGGTTTCAAATACCTTGGATATTATATTAAAGATGAATACTATAAGACTGCATATTGGGACTGGCTCATATCAAAGGTGGAAAAAAAAATTAGACACTGGTGCAATAGATGGCTCTCCTTAGGAGGCCGATACACTCTTATCAAAGATGTCCTTGAAGGACAACCAGTTTATTGGATGGCCATCACAGCTATACCTACCTTGGTATTGGATAAACTAAGGAAACTAACTTACAACTTCCTCTGGTCGGGAAACACTGACCATTACAGGAAACACCTATGCAACTGGGAAACCCTGGCCAAACCAAAAAACAAGGGCGGATGGGGGATCATAAATATCTTCCATTTAAATAAAGCACTAGCCGCCAACTCACTATGGCATGTGTTGACAAAAGAAGGCATATGGAGCACTTTAGTCAAGGACAAATACCTGCCATATGTATAGGTGGCAACCTGGCTAAGGATTGCGACAAATTACATAAGGGAAACCTCACAGATCTGTAGAAACTTTGTTAAATCGACAAATTGGATAACACAATGGATTTGTTGGAAGCCTGGATCTGGTCACACTATTATACCTAGCAGGGACTGCATTTTAGGACTCGACCAAGCCTCTTACCTATGTCCTTAGCTAATTACTCATCTAAATTTAAAAAATACTAGATACCTCTTTCAAGCCAGGAAATTTAAAAAATACCAAATACCTCCTTCATGCCAGGAAATATAATAGAATTGAGACTCTTATCAACAGCTGGAAAACTGGTCTTGATTTGGATCTACCCGCAGAGCTCGCTGTGGAGTGGGAAAAATACTGCACATAACTTAAACAGGCGGGAATTCAACTACAAGACATGGAGGATCAACTTATGTGGTCTGGGCGATAGATCGAGACACATTAGTGAAAAAAATATCTATTCTTCCATCACAAACTCACTCTAGAAAAATAATTTTTTTGGTTCGAGGAAAAACATCTGGTCCTGGAAATTACCACAAAAGATCAAGTTGTTCACCTGGTTAACTGTAGAAAACAAAATCCACACCTGGGATAGCCTATAAAGTAAAGGATGGGTTGGCCCCAACATTTTCCATCTGTGTTACAACGATGAAGAAAAAATGTTGCACCTCTTCACTAAGTGTCCCTTCACTTGTCCTGTATGGGACATAATCACTCTCGATCAACACATAATCACTGTTTGGGACGATACTTCTATATCTGCTTGCTATGATTATTGGACAACCAGTGAACACTGCTTCAAATTTATTCCATCACTGGTTTGTTGGTTTGTCTGGCTGGATAGAAACACTTTTTTTTTTGAAAATATGCCCCCCTTTGTATGCACTATTGCTTATAAGACACTTGGCTTGTATAAAAACTAGAAATATATACATCCAATTAAAATGGAAAAGCGGATTAAAAATAAACCACATATATTAGAGGATACACCTATAGGGTGGTTTGATGGAGCAACACAACTCAATGGCACATTGAGTAGTGCAGGTGGATTGATCAAAATCACAAAAGATTCTACTTATAGATGGAATTTTTGTTGTGGCTTGGGCACCAACACAAGGGAAAAGCTATTGGGTGCTTGGGCAACATTACACTTGGCCTCCATATTAAACATTGAAGTCCTAAAAATTCTTGGGGATTCTAGAATTATCATAGATTGGTTGAACATTAAGGGTAAGCTACAAGCCATCTCACTCTTGGCCTGGAAGGACATAATTAGACTTCTACAACACAACTAATAGAATTGTATGCTTGATTTGTCATTTGATCTTCTCCCTCTGCCTCTTTGAGGCTGGAAATTCTTATTATGGTTGTGTTGTTTGTAACCTTGAAAATTATGATTATGATTCTGTTGTCTATGACCTTCATTTGAGTGAAAGTTACTTGGACTTATCCCTCTTCCTTGATGACCTCGACCTCTTCCTCTATTGAAGGAGAATTGAGTTTTGAAGGCATTGACGATTGACTCATCTGTGAGATGCAGTCTAGTCTCATGTGTAAACAAAGAGCCCATTAATTCATCTGTTGACAAATTTGACAGATCCTTGGATTCAAGGATTGTTGTAACGACCATTTCGAATTTCGTTGGTAAACTTCTGAGGATTTTCTCAACAATTCATTGATCAGGGATGGCTTCACCAGTCAATCTGATCTAGTTCACGATTCCCATGACTCGGGTCATAAATTGATCAACATTTTTAGACTCTGTCATTCTTAAAGTCTCGAATTGCATCGTCAAGGTCTACAATTTGACTATTTTTACCCTATCATTTCCTTGGTAGGCTGATTTAAGGATGTCCCAAGCATGTTTTGAAGTAACATCGCCTGTGATTTTGGAGAAAATTGAGTCATCCACTGAATTTTGAATCCAGAATTTGGCTTTATTCTCTTTGTTTTTCTGTGTTGCCTGAGTAGTTCTTAGTTGGTTGGTCATGGAAGCAAGGTCTGTTGGATCTGGTTCCACATATCCAAGATCCACTAGATCCCAACACTCTTGTGCTTGCAAGAAGGATCTCATTCTAAGAGACCAAAACTCATAATTCTTTCCAATAAGAATCGGTCCTTGAGTTGGTCCTAAATTGCTAAACGTGGCCATCTTTAAAGAATTAAAAAAAAAAATTAAAAAATAGGATTTCACGTTTACCTAATTCCTGTGTGGAAAATCGGGCCTTTGAATTTCTTGCAGTGACTTCTGACCAAAAAACGCAGTGTAAACAACTTCTTTGACTTTGATCTGGCTGGATCTGACTATCCGAGCAAAAAATCTATTGATTCAGGGCTCTGAGCTCTGTTCTTTAGCAACTGTAACACTGCAGCAACTATAGCCCCTCTAATGGAGGAATAGGGCTTTCTGAGTTTACTCAAGAGGCAAAAGAAGTTTGAGGTTTATCTTCTCATGTGACATTGGGCGGAAAAACCAAGCACTTCAGGTTTTCGTGTTTCGGGACTTCGCGTTTCGATGCTGAAGGTAGCAGTTCCTTCGAATAGCCGAATTGCGAAATTTCTTCAAGGATCAACGATCCTCATTGATTTGAGATCAATGACCACCAATTCTACCTTACCTCGCAAATATCCTAACTCACGAACCTCCAAACAGTGGGAAGAGATCGATGGTCTCAATTTCCCATGGAGATCTACGATCTGACTGCTCAGGACACGTCGGATTTTCACGTATCGCGAGTTCATTGAACTCTCACCTTTGATTTCTTGGTAGCCGAAATTGTGATGGCGCTAGATCGACGGTCGATATCTTTTCTCGATCAACGACTGTGATTATTTCACGATTTCACATATCGCAGGTTCTTGAAACTATGCTCGTTGACTCCTTTGAGTCGTGAGTCAGTGAAGTGTTGAACGCTCGCCACGCGTCTCTTCCAATGGATGGTTCAGAGGATGTCAGGAATTTTTGACTTGCGAGCTCCAATTCACGACCTCCTTCACATTACTGACTCCCGAAGTGCCAACATTTTGGAGCGCTCCAAATTCGACTGTTCACGCTCCTCTAGATCTAACGGTCCAGATCTCGTAAGTATTTCGTGTATCAGGATTTCACGTATCGCGAAGTCGAACGACTTTTCCTCTATTCTCCCGATCTGAGAAATGATGAAATGTCAAAATAAAAATATAATATGTAAAATAGCCAACGTACGTGGATCTTTGCCACGTGTCCCCTATTGATGGACGACTATGATCAATTTCGCGTATCCGAGCTTGGGGTCCTTTTACCGTTGTTAGTCGCAAAACTCATGAAGTTCCTAATTGCGAATTTTTGGAGGATCCAACGGTCCTTAAGTCTTAGAAAACGAACAGTCCTTAAGTCTTGAAAACCTTTGGCGGTTAAAACATGCACACCTTTTCTTGATCTGATGGTTAGTGTTGCTCTCGTCTTGATCTGACAGTTGAAAATCTTTTTCCTTTTCTGCGCACTCCTCATCCTTTCTGAACTCGATCATTGGCTCAGATCTGTTCACAGGGACGATCTTACGGCTGTGTATGCTTGTCCTTTGCTGCTCTCATAAAATCTTCTCCAGAAGAAACAATTTCATGAATTCTTTAAAGAACATGTGTATCTTTAATTGTTTTTTCCTTCTGCTTCCAAGCAATTGTTGTCTGCAATGATCTTTTGAGCGGACTGGCGGACTGCTCTCCAAGCTTTGTGAAGAAACTATGTCCCGTGCTCTCGTTGATAGTTTAAGCTCTATGCTTCTTAGGATTGGGATGCTCTCTAGACTATGTGAAGAGGCTTACATCTGAAGCTCTGATACCATGAGAAAATCAGAAGCAAAGAATACAGAGAAAGAGTGGAGCAGAAATAATATTCAGTATATTGAGTATGTGAGAAAAGAGTACTATAGAAAAAGGGAAAAGACCTGAGCTAAATAGGCTCAAGCAAATCAATAACATAAAGAACTGAGTGTACAACTGTCCAAGACAGCTGACAGTGTACACTCAGACTATTGAAGTTACATTATATTTAACAAGAGTGACCAAGCTTTTATGGTTGTGAAGGGTTGCCACATTTGGCATTCCTTTCAGTTAACGCAGCCGTCATTCCTTTCAGTTAACGCAAATGTGCATATTGGTTTCCACGTTCAATCTTCATCACAATGATTAACATTCACAGACCTCGAACAAAGGAAACGATTAACGATTCACATACTCAACAAAGGAAGGATATGACTGCATCTTTATTGTAGAGGTTCGGAGGAAGTTAATTTTAAACCCAGGTAAGAGAAATTCTGGTCTATTATAGGCCTACGGACATGTATTAATGATATTTCATATTCAATTTAAATTTCTCACAAAGATTCTTCACAGACGCTATCAGAGATGGAGCGGGTGACATGAAAGAGAAGCAACCTATCATTAGTTTCGTAGGTTCCGGTATGACATCTAACGTGGTCAATAATTCACTCTGATGGACTCAACTAATATCCGAGTCTAATGGACTCTGATGATAAGCGATGACTCTGTTATTTTTGACATGTTGTCAATAATTCACATGGTTACTTGTAATTTCAATAAACCCTAAAATATCTACGAGGTAACACTTCATTGTTTGCTCGTAATCAATTATCATTTATTTTCACACGTCTTCAAATGTTTGTGATGTTGGTAAGATTCCTTTATTTGAAGCTCCTTCATTGAATGATGAGTTAATAAAGCACAAATAGTTGTTACAATGACACCCTCCTATGAGATAAAAATTCGGCCTAACTTTTTCAGAGAGATTTGGAGTTTAATTGAGACCTGATAACCATGATTTAGTGCACCATATTCCTCTAGAATTTTTATTTTATTTTGTAGTTTCATTCTCTACTGCATGAGATAATCACATTTGATCACAAATGAATCCTTAATAATCTTTTAAAGATTTTGTAGATCAACAACGTGGGGTCATGCTTTCAAGTTTTGATTGATTCAAAATCTTGGTTCCTTTCCTCCAATCTACAAAATAGAAGGCGTTGTTAGCCGTAAACCATATTTCATAAATAAAAATAATTAACTTTATTATTGGTTATTATTACTATAAGTAATTAATTATATTATAAATAAAGATAATTAATTTTATTATTAGTTATTATTAATATAAGTTTAATTATATTATAAAGAAGTTTTTTTAAGAATATACATGTCTTTTATATAATAATTATTAATTAATATTAATGATTAATCATGTTAGTAATATTATATTAATAATATATTAAGGTTAATGGTTATTAAGGTTAGTACACAGATGTCTTTTATATAATAATTATTAATTAATATTAATGCTTAATTATATTAGTAATAATATATTAAGGTGAATGATTATTAGAGTTTGGGTTATTAAAGTTAGTATTGTTAAAATTGTTAGAATTATTAAGGATTACTAATATATTTATTATTAAATACAAGAGATCTTAAGTATTATTATTAATTAATAATAATAATAACAACTATTAATATTATTAATACTACTTTATTAATAATCATTAATACATATCAATACTTTATTAAATTTATTAATAAACTATTATTAATACTTTATTAATAGTAAAAATTATAGGCATTACAAATATTATTAATAAAGTATTATTAATACTTTGTTGTTATTTTACTTGTTATTTTACTTGATACATTAATAATTAATGATTATTAAATAATAATAATAATCAACTATATTATTAGTTATTATGAATATATTTAATTAGTTATATTATACAAAGAGTGTTATAAGACATTCATTTATTTTAATGATTAGAAAATATGGTTTAATGAGTGTGTGGAATTTATTCTTTTTAGTATAGGGGTTTTAATAAAAGTTTTATATGTGTGTGTCTATGTGGAATTTAATGAAAGTTTTGTATGGGTGGGAGACTTATTTAGAACAACTAAAAATCATCATTGCAAAGTTAAAGATGATTTTTAATCAATGTCTTTAGAACAAGTATGATTCTAAGTTTCTTTATGGAGAGCCTCTTATAGAGAGTCTCTTATAGAACAAAATAACATATTTTAAGTTGGTGGTTCTTGTCCTTTTTCAGTGGCACAAGAACACATTAGTGGTTTGATTATGTCTACTGGTTATTTTTGTGTGGGCTTGTGTATGTGTAGAGAGTTAAGAAGGATCGACGTTAACATGTAACGAACAACATTAGGTGTAGTGACAATCAAAGCATTTACAAATGCAAGTCCTCTATGGAATGGTCGATCTTAAGGTTGGAATCACTTGGAAACAGTGTCCTTTTTACTTCAGTTCCTCTACTCGTTTCATTACCTTCAGATATCATAACTCATAAGTCCTGGTAAGCATACTCATATTTAATTCTAGTTTAATAGCTCTTTTGAGCATGTTTGGCTTCAGGTCTCGCGTAGATTCTAGCTTTACGCTTGTCATTTTTATTTGTAACAGAATATCTCAATTACATGATACATTTTGTCATTTTTATTTGTAACAGAATATCTCAATTACTTATTAATTAATTAATGCTTATTATTAATAAGTATTAATACACTAATAAAATAATATATCAATAATACATTAAGTACATTTAATATAATAAATGCATTATTAAAATATTAATAGATTAATAGATTAATAATATATTGACCTTAATGTATTTAGTAATACATTATTAAAGTATTAATGCATTAAAAAATGCATTATTACATTGATGTAATGTATAAATTAAAGTATTAATACAATGTAACTTATTAAACTACTAATACATTATTAATAATGAATCTATCAATATTATTAAAACATTAATCTTAAAACATTAAGACATCCATATTAAGATATTAATACATTAAAACATTATTAAAGTATTAATACTTTAATAAATACGTTATTAAAGTAGGAATACATTAATAATATACTATTAAAGTATTAATACATTAATACTTAAATTGACAAAGATCATGGTTGATCTTGAGCATAGTATTTTATGGTTGACTATGACCATGGTTAACGTTGGTAGACTTTGGTTGACTTTGGGAAGGAAAGGTTGACTATGGTTGACATGGTTAATTATGGTTTACCATGACCATGGATAATTATGGTTGACCTTGTGTTGGCAGCCAATTCAATTTTTCAAATGCTCTATAAGCTGCCTACACCTTTGTCTTCTAAACTTAAAGTTATCGTCGCATTTTGCAAATAAACGATGTTTCTGTTCTTTGCGACAAATTGCAAATGGGTCTCCATTTAGTTTTCACGACTGAAAACGTGAAAACTGCTCTATCGTTATTTGAACTGTCATGATTTTCTGAAAGGCACTTACCTTTGGTTTATTATTAAGTGGCTGGAATGGTTTTTCGAGCTATGTCCATTTGCCTATTCTTACTTTGATTGCGCGACTTGAATTCTATTTGATTGATAAGGCATTGAGCATGAAAATGTATTGGTTATACTTGATTATATAAAGGGTCATGGTTGATTTTGGTTTTCATATGATGTGATCCTTATTATTATAAGCTCTTGGCTTATTGATTTTACCTCTTGTCACAATGTTTTATAAACTTTGAATACACATTATGTAGCAAGCGCATGGGTAACATATGAGTTTGATTTCATATTGAATGGAAACAGTTTGAAGTTATGCAATGGCACGATTAAACTTTGGGTTTGATTTCATATTGAATATTTATGATTTCAAACGATACTTTGGCATAATGGGATACCATCCACCGTTGAAATTTTGGGTTGGCCGATTAATATGGTTTAAACGATATGATGATTGATTGAACAACATTGTACCTTGCCATTACTATGTTGCATGGCGGTGATAATCCCACCACCCTCACACGCACACATTAATTCGCCTCCCCTTTCATCATTCGCAGCTGTTAGCCCAAACGATTTTGCTCCTGTGTGTTTATCCGAACCCTACCATGCGCCCGCACCATGGCTCCAGTCGTGAGGGCTGAACCCAATGGTTACCAGGCATTGTTGATGTTTGATGGTGCTCACACTAACCTTGAGGAGTTTGGCTGGCTCCCGTTCATCTGAAAGTTTGATGGCTTTAACCTTGGTGTGGCTCGACAATTCGCATTAACCTTTGATGGCTGCCGAGCCAAGGTTGGGGATGTGCAATTAGAAATTGACGAGCAATTTCTCAGTTTAGCTACTGGTCTGCCTGCTACTGGACAGAAATGGTCAAAAAATTGCAAAGTGGAAGATGTCCCATGGAAATTTCTCTTCCAGTCTCGAAAGGCGAACTCCTGCGACAAAGGCTTACCCGCGAATATGCTCAAGCAACGTTGGCATGACTTGCTGATGATAACCAAGAAATTCATCACCTGCGAGGGCCGGTATGGTTTCATTTTCTTGTACCACCTTCGACTACTTATGGTTTTCATGGGCTATGAACTTAATATTCCTTATTACCTGCATAGGAGTTTGTTTAAAATGTCTAAAAGGTATAAACAGAACCAGGCCGATAATAGCCTTTTTCATTTTGGGTTAATTAAAATGCTTGTGGTTTGTCATTTGGGGTACGCCGAGATTGTTGGAATGAGTTTCTTATTCGTAATAATTTTGAGGACTCAAGCCCATCACAGGTTGACAAACCTGTGGTGAGCAAGGGAAAATATGTACCACATGTGCCTTACAGTGCCCTGTTACCTAAACCCCTACCCGACTCGCCTATTGACCTACCTAGCTCTGTCACCAAGGATGTGGAAAATGTTAAACCCGTGGCTAAAAGAACTGAAGTCAAACCTACTGCGAATTCCAAAGGCAAGAAGAATGCCCGATTAATCTCTCGCATGGCAAGAAACAAATCGAGACACCCTGTCAACCTTGACCCTATCATGGTGAGTAAAGATTCTGACTCGGAGGTAGAACGTTACCTGGCAAGTGAGTATCCCTATTCTGAAGGTTTGTGTGACAAACCCTCATACGACTTTGTAAAAAACCTACCACCTTGCTTGCGAAATAACCCTAATTACCCCGGCATTAAAATACCTTGTGAAAACCCCGATGACTCGTCAAAACCCCCTCCTTCTCTATCTCAAGAAGTTGCCCCACCATGTGATCAGTGTGGCTCGTGGTTAGAAAGGTATTACCTCGATGTGCCAATGCTGCAGTCCAGAATTCATGCTCTGGAAGATCAAGTTGCAACGCTCGCCAGTCAAAGGGCTAAATCGACCACTGATAAGAGACAACAAACAACAGGTTCAATTTTGTTTAAGAACGTGGAGTCGGCTACAACGGTTGTTAATTCAAAATTGGCATAGCCTGAGCAGCCTCACTGGTATGATTGTCACCTGTTTATATGATAAACTCATAAGCTCCGTTTACAACGTGGATTTTCTTTGACACATAAGCATGCACTATATGCATATTTTTGTTTTGATTAAATTGGATTTCGTTTCCCGTATTAGTTTTGATTGGATTTAGCTTTGATTCGATTGATCGTGGTATGGATTTGGTTGTTTCAATTTGGATTGCACTGAGTACTCTGTTGCTTATTGAAGTTGTTAACATCTTTACTAAGCACAGGCCATTTCTGGTATTTCAATTTCAAACACGGTCAATGTTTCAATTCGAAATTGGTTATATTCTATATGATATGCTTGGCAATAATGGTTCACTGTTATGATTGTATATTCCATGATCTTTTTGACCAATTTGAATACCATTCTGTTAATGCATAACCAAATTGCGAATAGATATGAGTCATAACTGTTATACCCAACCAATTGATTCGCATTGTTTGACTGTGTTATCAGTTCGATTCATATTGTAACAAATATACTGTTTAAATTGATTTGGAAACGAAAGTGATTATGCCCAGGATTATGATTTGTTTCTATATTTGACTCAGTTACGATTTGTTTCGATTGTTGCCCAGTTTATGATTATCACTGTTGTTGATGGTTATGATCACTATCTGATCTTGTCTGTTGACTGTGTAAACGTTCCACGATTGAAATCTATAGCGAAGTTTCATGCTGTTATGAATGTTTTATTTGACTATAATCGTAATAGTCTTTCTATATTGGCATTTGATTAAAGCGATGCGCATTGTTACAGCCATAACAAATCAATTTTAATGGTGTTCGATTATGATTGTTTTACATCGTATCTTATATGATATGATTCACCATTGATTTAATTTGATATGAAACAGTCATGTTGTGATTTGACCATATTTTATGGTGATTAAACAAAACAGATCATTCTTATCCTGTTTCATTTGAATCCTTTTTTATTTTGTTAGTTTGAATGATAAACTCATTGGAATTATAGTGATTCGTTTTGGATATTTATTAAAAGAAAATTAAATTGGATTTGATCCTTTAGAAAAGATTTCATTTGATTGTTATCTGGTCCTGTATGCTATTTTAGACTAGCTACAGAATCAGATGATTCTGTAGCTAAGTCTGTAGGATCAAATTTTTTATTGTTTTATTGCTGAAATGTCTATCTAATTGGTTATTTTTGGTCTTTTGCAGATCAATTCGAAATGGCAGTGGCTTTGATGAGCAGTTGGGAGATATTTCAAAGATTTCACTTGCATTTTATTTTCCTAGTTTAGTCGATTTTGGGATTTTTCCCTGATTATGTAAAACTGTTTGATATTATCCACAGGGATGTTTTACCCTGTGGAGAGACTTATATATACTTATGATTTTTGTAATAATGTTCATCCTCATTGGTGGGAGAACAAGGATATGGATTTTTAATACAGACTGAAGCAGAATTTGGTGTTTTGTCACAGCTTTAGCTTCTCAATATATCAACATTTTGTTTCATGTTGCGTATATCAATTTGTGTATGATTTATGACTACTTTAGCTATCTAGATCATGTGAAAATGATATAATTTTATTCACAGTAATCCATATCTGGTTTCTTCCAAGTGTATAAAAGACGTAACAATCGTTTAATTCAGTTTGTGAATGACAGGTTTATCTTCTTCATAAGTTGAATTATAAACATAAGTTTTTGCATAACAGGTTTCCCTTATTGCAGAGATTTATTAATCATAAGATTGTTATGATTTTTTATGTCTTGTTTGTCCTATAAACAACTCCAAGAGCAGCGCAGCTAATCGTTTACGAGAAGCTTTGGGACTAACCAGTGTGAGTTTTCTTCCTCCGACCAGCTTCAGAGTCATCACGCACGGGACAAATTAGGAGCACTTCCAGGTCAGTTAGTCTTTTCCTTGCTGTTTTCATTAAGTAGTTTAGTTTAGAAATAATTTTAATTAGATTTACATTAGATCGTTTAATTTCAGAAATTATATTAGATCGTTTAATTTCAGTTAGTTTTATTTCTTTTTCATAAAATATAAAAAATAAAAAAACATACCTTGCTGTCTTAGGGCAGAAAACACATGAGTTTTGCAGGTTTTAATTAAATCTGTAGGTTGTTTATAGTGTACATTTGTGGATAAGTAATATCGCAACTTGTAATTAGATAGTTGATTTGAGTCATTATAATAATAATTAGTAGATTGTATATAATAGTTAGAATAGTTTATAATTAGTTTTAGTTTATTTAGTAGTTTGTTTTAATTAGATTAGTGTAATAGTTAGTCAGTTTGTTTTTGTTAGTTTTAGTTTGTTTTAATTAGTTTACGTTTCTTTTATTTAGTTTTAGTTAGTTTTATTTGTTTTAGATAGATTAGTTAGTTTAGATTAGTTTTCTCTTTGGTTTTATTAAAAGACCTTAGAACGGCCAACAGAGCCGTTAAACCCGTCAGGGTGGTTCATTCCAAACGGATTGGGTTATTTAGACAACCCCGGACCGGTTCCACTCTCTCAATTGACGGACGAACTGTTTCGCCCGTCAACACCTTGGTTGACCATGACCTTGGTTAATTGTGGTTGACCTTCGATTACCATGATCATGGTTAATTATGGTTGACCATTACCATGGTTAAATTTCACTATGGTTGACCTTGGTTGACCATCACCATGGTTGAACCATGGATGACAATGATTAACCATGTTTTATAACTGTTATTCATATATGACCATGACCATGACTGTAGATGACATTAATACATTAAGATATTATTAATTAATACATTAATAATGCATTTATTAATACACTAAAACATTAATATTAATATCAATATAATATTAAAACATCAATATTAAAGTATTAATACATTAAAACATTAATAAAGTACTAACACATTAATAAATTAATAATAAATTAATAAATACCTTAATAAATACATTATTAAAGTAGTAATACATTAATAATACATTATTAAAGTATTAATACATTAATTGATAAAGAACATGGTTGTGTATGCTTGACCGTGACCATGGTTAACTTTGGTAGACCTCCGTTGAATTTGGGAATGAAAAGTTGACATGGTTAATTATGTTTCACCATTACCTTGGTTGACCAAGACCATTCATAATTATGGTTGACCTTGGTTGACCAATGTTGATCAAAAAAATTGATCACCTAGGTTTCCCACTCTTGGAATAACAGAAAAAAAAATTCATATCAAAAGAATGAAATTTTGGTAGATTATCACTTCATTGTGTAGCCCTCATTCGTCATGTATTTTTTAGATTTAAAATTTGATCTTGTATGCTCAATATATCCAGGTTTTTGTCTAACTTCCAAAAAATGTAGATTTTTCCATGCACAACATAACTAAGATATTCTCGAAACCATGATTATATTATTGGAACCATGACAATTTTCTTGAAACCACACTCCATTTTCTTGGTTCTCCACACATAGCATTTTCTTAGTTCTCAATTTTCTTGATTCTCCATCCTTGTTTTCCCACTTCCCACAGTTAGTCTAATTTTATCTTGCAGGGATACCTCCCCATTCACCTTACCCCACTCCACATTAACTTACTCCCTTTCCTCTCCTCTCTTCTTACCTCATTTCCCATACTTAACTGTTTTTAAACACTTGCAGACCTACACTCCTTTCTTCCCTCACCTCTACGTGATATTACCCCTCACTCCCTTACTCTCTTCTCCCTCACGACCTTCTTCACTCCCTCATGTGGACCTCCTCCATTTGGACCTACTCTCCTCTCCTCCCCTCACTCAGCATCCTCATCCCTCATTCCCTTATTTCTCCTTCCTCACCTCCCTCACTCCTTCCACACTCTCGTCCCTCTCCCATTTCTCCAACACTTAACCATATTTCATAAGATTTCACTCCCCCAACTACATTATGACACATGACAATGCACTATTTGTTACACATGGCATCTAGTGAGAACACTACACATGGAAACCTATGGAGGGATGACACATGGCAGGCATATGGCACCATACAACTTGTGACACGTGGCAACAAATGGAGATATGATGTGGCATATTATTGACCTATCACACAAAAATGCATAGCGACATTTGAACTGTTGACTCATCATGTTAACTAGACATGAGGTGGAGGTTTACCGAGTATTCAAAATATTAATTAATTAACTAATTACCTATGGAAGGTCGAATTCTAAAGTCTCCAAAGTCTCCTCTTAGGTGTATGGTACACCTTTTTAATATATACCATTAATTCTCCAAGAGTCCCATGCATATGGGATTAAAT
>ML785718.1:381475-426013 GCA_009831015.1 Picea engelmannii
AATTACCTATGGAAGGTCGAATTCTAAAGTCTCCAAAGTCTCCTCTTAGGTGTATGGTACACCTTTTTAATATATACCATTAATTCTCCAAGAGTCCCATGCATATGGGATTAAATTTTTATAACAAAATTCGAATTTCTAAAAGAGGAAGGAGAATTCAAATCAAGGGCCCATATTTCCTGGTGAATATCGATCAATGGTTGCTAAGCGTTCATCTTCTGAAGGTCGTATCTTGAGATCCAGTAGTCAAAATTGTGCAAACTTTACCTCGATGGGAGGTAATTCGACGAGGAAGATGTTGGAAGAAGTTTCAAGAGATGGAATTGGCTATATGTTTCTCAGAAATTGAAAGAACACTCAAACATTTTTATGCCTTGCTGAGAAATCTGTTTGACAACTCAACTTCCCAGGGTCATATCTTGAGATCCAGAACTCCAAATTGTGCTCAAGAGGACTCATTGGAAATATTAAAGGACAAAGATTTCATTTATAATGTTTTTAATGGCTGGAAAAAAAAATATATTACTTAGAAAATTAAAACACAGTCATTTTTTTTAAAGGCTGTCAATTTGAAAAATTGATAATAAAGTTTATTAAATAAACTTTATTAAAGGAATAAGTGGGACCTACTTGGAGGCACAAATTTCAATGACATAATTCATTAATGAGACTTAAATCAAGGATTAATTAAAAGTGTTTTACTCCATAAAGGAATTATGGAAAGTTCTAGAAAGGAAACCCTAACTACTTCAAGAACATGGAAATATGATTTTAAAAAGGGCAAGAGAAGACACTATCAAGGGGTTGGAAGTCATAGATTTCTATAGTTGTGAAGAGTATGGAAGAAACAAAGATCTATCTTTCCAAGATTCTTTAAATTTTCCTGCTAAAAATTTCCTACATACATGTTCTTCTTTCTGTTTCTTTCCATCAAATCTTTCATGTATTATCAGACAAACAAGGAGATTTGGGTTTGAGCAGTTATTTCTCAAAATCCTTCAGTCACCTTGTAATATTTTATGTTGAAAGGAACAAGATATTTCCTTGTAAAAAGGAAATTGCAGTTTAATTATAGTTTATCAAGTTTTCATTAAAATTGTTGAGGCTACAGAGACAACTTTCGTTTTCTCACAGTGTTAAATTTGTCATATGAGGGATATTATTATTGATTCCTCTACAAAGAGCTATTTTGGGGAATAAATTTAATGAATTCTCAAGACTTGATATTTTGAGCATGAGATGTTTACAGTGTGTCTATTATATTATTTATTGATTTTTAATGATGCACTCTTCTAAAGTTATCTAATGACATTTCCATCTTTGTTTTTCCATTCTTCTTGCAAAGTCATAACAAATTCTAGGTTCATTTTATCTTACAAGAAAGAAAGAGTGTATGTTGAATGGAGACTCCAAAACCTTGTAGACAAAAATCTCTTATGACACACTTTATCTTATATTTTCTTTAAATTATCTGATGTAAATTTGTATAACTATATATAAGGGTTTTACATTTGTATATATTAGATTTTTTGGAATAACTCTCAGGGTTTTCTCTTTAGCATTCACCCCTTACATTCATTGCAAAACCATAGAAAGAATATTCCAATCTTTCATCCAAAGAGGAGTACCACCTCTCTAAAAATGTAGGGGGATTGATATCTTCGTGCGGTTGATCTTAAGACTATAAAATAGTATTTTAGATCAACAAACATGACCGTCATTAATTTTGGATATATTAATAATACATTAATAAAGTAGTAATACATTGACCTTACTCACCTTAGTAATTGTAATTATTAGGACCTTAATGACCTCAGTAATACATTACTAAAGTATTATTACATATCCTAGGTCAAACATAGCCTATGTATTAATATCGTCACAATGTGATGACAAGGTCATAGCCCTGTTGTCACAAGGCTATGTTCGTCATATTAATAAATACATTACTAAAGTATTAATACCTTAATAAATGCATCATTAAAGTAGTAATACATTAATACATTAATTAACAATGACCATGGTTGAGTATGGTTGACCATGACAATGGTTACTTTTGGTAGACCTTGGTTGACCATGACCATCATTAATTGTGGATACATTAACAATACATTAAAAAAACAGTAATACATTGACCTTACTAACCTTAGTAGTACATTATTAGGACCTTAATGACCTCAGTAATACATTATTAAAGTATTAATATATAGCCTAGCTCAAACATAGCCTTAAAAAATAGCCTAGGTTGAACATAGCCTTATTAAAGTATTGCTACATAGCCTTAATAGATAGAATTAATAAAGTATTAATACATAAACTTAGTAACTAGACTAGGTCGAACATAGACTACGTATTAATACCATTACAATGTGATGACATGGTCATAACCTTGTTGTTGCAAGGCTATGTTCGTCACATTAATAAATACATTACTGAAATATTAATACCTTAATAAATAAATTATTAAAGTATTAATACATTAATACATTAATTGATAATGACCATGGTTGAGTATGGTTGACATGGTTAATTATGTTTAACCATGACCATCATTAATTGTGGATATATTAATAATACATTAATAAAGTAGCAATAAATTGACCTTACTAACCTTAGTAATGCATTATTAGGACCTTAATGACCTTAGTAATAGATTACTAAAGTATTAATACATATCCTTAATACATAGACTTAATAAAGTATTAATACATATACTTAGTAAATAGCCTAGCTCAAACATATCCTATGTATTAATATCATTGCAATGTGATGAAAAGGTCATAGCCTTGCCATCAAAAGGCTATGTTCATCACATTGCGATGATAAGGATATGTTTGTAACATTGCGACAACATGATATTTGCGTCACATTGTGACGGCAAGGCTATGTTCATCACATTGTGACGATGAGATATTTTTGTCACATTGCTATGACATGATATTTGCATCAAATTGCAATGATGAGGCTATGTTCATCACATTTCAATGATAATGATATGTTCTTCACATTGTGCTAACAAGGATATGTTTGTCACACTACAAAGACAAGGCTATTTTTGTTACATTGCAAGGACAAGGCTATGCTCCTCACACTGCGATGGCAATTCTATGTTTGTCATACTGTGAAGACAAGGCTATGTTAATCACATAGTGATGACAAGGATGTGTTTATCATATTGTGACAACAAGGCTATTTTTGTTGCATTGTGACAATAAGATATTTGCATCTCATTGCGAAGACAAGATTTTTTTGTCACATTGCGACAATCTGATATTTGCATCACATTGTGATGACAAGATATTTACATCACATTGTGAATACGAGGCTATGTTCATAACATTGTGATGACAAGGATATGTTCGTCACACTGTAATGACATGGCTATGTTCCACACATTGTGATGTTACTATGTTTGTCAGATTGTGATGCGATTATGTTTTTCACATTGCAACATTACTATGTTCGTCATGATGCAAGATTTGTTTTTTTTGGTCACATTGTAATGGTTATGTTCATCACATGACAAGCTTGGTTTATGCTCGACGCATTACAAAGTAAGTTTTGGTCAAGTTTAAAAAAAAAAATCTAACAAATTTTATCCTTTGTCACAAAGATAGGAACATTGAATTCATGTGATGTATTACATAGAAGACAACTTAGAATCATATTTTTCTAACAAAATTGATAACAAATCATCTTTAACTTTACAACTGATTATTTTTAATTATTCTAAAGACATTGATAGCAAATCATCTTGAACTTTGTAGATGATGAATTATACTTGTTCTAAGGAAATTGATAGTAAATATAATTGATTTATACTTATTCTAAGGACATTGATAGCAAATCATTTAATAATTTATACTTGTTATAATAACATTGATAGCAAATCATMTARAACTTTGTAKATGATGACTTATACTATTATAADGAAATTGATARCAAATCTACTTGATTTATACATTACAGATGTTGAATTATATTTGTTCTAAGAAMATTTAAAGAACAATTGATATKTGTTCTAAGAACATTTAAAGGAAATCAACTTGTTTTATACTTTGCATATGAGGATTCATATGATTTATAGATTACATATGAATATTTATATTTGTTCTAAGAATATTTAAAGGATAATTAATATTTGTTCTAAGAACATTTAAAGGAAATCAATTTGTTTTATACTTTGCATATGACTATTTATATGATTTATACGTTACATATGATGATTTGTATTTGTTCTAATAACTTTAAAGGAAATCAAGTTGTTTTATATTTTGGAGATGATGATTTATATTCATTTTAAGGATATTGATAGAAAATCAACTTGAAACTTGATGATGATTTATTATTGTTATAAGAACATTTAATTACACCAAACATGGATAATAGAGTGTATACATTGCACCATAATACAAACTATGACCATTATATATCCACATATAATTTATAATGTGTATTTTAAATTTTTTGTGTATGAGACCCCCTTGTTTGTGGGACAAGGGACCCCCCTCCGCCCAACGATTTGACTGGTAAAGTCTACGAAGGTATACATACCCTAACCCCTCTGGATTTGAACTTGTGACCTCTTAAGAGGAAACACATGTTCTTAACCATCAGGCCCACTCAAACTGTATATATATATATATATATATATATATATATATATATACACACACACACACACACACACACTCACGTACATATGTATGAGTACATATACATTTACAAGCAACATAAAATGTTTCTCACACATCTTGCACTAATCACTCCATTTCTATAGATTCTATAAAATCTGAAACTTTTCATAAGAGAAGAATGACATTGTCTCGTATTTAATTAAATCATAAGTATACATTTACAAGCAACATAAAAAATTTCTCGTGCATCTTGTAGTAATTTCTCCATTAGTACCATAAATTTCATAAGTAATATAAATTTCATAAATTGTTAAAATTATTATTGAAATAAAATTCATTTCAAAACCATTTTAAAATGTATTTATGAATTTATTGTTATTGATTTTTAGTTTTTAAAATGATTTATTTTTTATAATTTTTTAATTAAATAATAATGTTTTTTTCACTTAATTTATATTTTTTGAGCCGCTTCATCTCATTAGTGTGTGTTTGTAATTTTTTGAGTAAATATACTTTTACAAGTAACATAAAATGTTTTGTGTGCATCTTGTAGTAATTGCTTCATCATTTCTATAATTTTCATAAAGCATTGAAAATAAATCTAAAACTTTTCATATATGAAGAATAATATAGTTTAATAATTTTTAAATATTATATTAGTATTAATATAGGGGTTTTTTTTATTGGATGAAATTTTAAATTTTTATTTATGAATTAAAATTCCTAGGAAAACATAGTAAAAAGTAATAATTTCATAGAAAATTTAGAACTACATAAATGAATTTGACAAAGAGTTGCATTCAAATTCTCTCTTAATTTAAATAAATATAAATTTGTATTTGACAAAGATTTGCATTCAAATTTTCTCTTAATTTAAATAAATATAAATTTAAAATGATGATATTAAACTTCACTTTGATATTATTCTTATTAAATTATTGTGTAAGTTTAATTTTGTTTATTAATATTATTAATCTATAAATATTTATATCATTTAGAAGTAAAAATTTTTTTGTTTGTTAATTTGTGCGGACCTGTTGGCTACACGATTAACCTGTGGCTTGAGAAACCGCGACTCAGGGGCATCTAAGCCGTCAAAATCACCCGGGGATCGCACTCAGCCTGAGCCACACCAACCCTTAACATGGTTGGATTTTTTGTCCCCACAGATTTCGAACCGATGACTTTAACATCACGGAGTGGCTTAACAACACACTCTGTCACCGACTATCCTACACCTCGGGGACTTTTAAATTGAAGGACATGGGGGTGGGTTTTGATCCACTTATGTGTGCACGGGTCACGATACCATTTATTATAGTATCTCTGGGTGCAACCACACGTTCGACCACTACCTCAAGGTGTCCCAATGGCTCCAGGTAAAGCCCTCACGAGAATTGAACCTTGCCCAACAGTGAAAAACTCCTCGCTTTCCACCATTGGATCCAACCCCTTTGGGCAAAGGTTAGCGGGCTTGGCCCAATTAAGCTTTCTGCAACTAGACCATGTCCTTTCTCGGGTTTGAGCACAAGACCTGACCTTCGTTGCAAGAACGACTTTACCATCCAACCGCCTCCGCTAACCTTCATTTAGAAGTAATCTTAATATGATAATAAGAATTTGATTAATTATTTTCATTTTCATTTTAGAATTATTTAAATAATTATTAAAATATATATATATTTTTAAATTCATTACATATATTAATCTTTAATTTTTTTAATTTAATTATTAAATAATTTAGACAATCTAAAGCTTATCTATGTATATATAGATAAAGATAAATAAACTTATCCCTATATACATAACAAATATTAATGAACTATAAATATATATATATATATATATATATTTCAAAATTAATGTATTATATTTAATAGTTCACAAGTATTTCTCAAGCATTGTTAAAATTTATTTGGTCATCTAGCTTCTTTTAAAAATAATGTATTGTGTTGCAAAGTTATTAAATAAATAGATTATAAATTTTATTGGTCTTAACATTATGCATTATCTAATGTTACTTGTGTGAAGGTTGTATAATCAAAATTTCTTACAAATTCATATATTTAATGTATACATTATATTGTGTAATATTAGAATGACATAAGTATTGCCCAAATTAATTAAGGTTTCATAACAGTGTAGTCCCTACCAAGGAAGTTACAAGGTAAATTGTGGAAAATGGGGTCAAGTTGTAAATGACGAAAGTGTTCGGTGTAAAATGTATATCATGGAAATGTTGTGTGCAACATGTATATCACGGAAAATGGGGCATAAAATTTCGTTAGCACTAAGGCGTGACCCCGCGGAGCAAGGTAAATTGTGGAAGATGTGGTCGAATTGTAAATGACGAAAGTGTTAAGTGAAAAATGTATATCACGGAAATGTTGTGTGCAACATGTATATCACGAAACATGGGGCATAAAATTTCATTAGTGCTAAGGCATCACCCCGCAGAGAGATAGGAAATTGCAGCGAAGATGTGACAAGCAGTATGAAGTACAGGTGGTATCCATGCAGTAAATGACGCTTGGCATGTAGAGCACCATTTATTTTTTGAAAGTATATAACAAAATACAATTTGTTCATAGTGGAAGAAACAATTTGGAAATTTAAATGCATTTGTCATATAGACTAGTGAAAGATAAAAATGTATGAGGACATAAATTTAAAAGGAGACAAGAAAACAGTTTTATTTGAAATATGTCAAAAAATAAAAGTTTGTTACATACTACTGGAAATTTTGAAATATATAAAAAAATAAAAGCCTGTTACATATTAATGGACATTTCAATGCGTTTGTCATATAGACTGGGATTGGGCTCCTATGGACCATAAGAGAAATATGTAAAAGAAACAGGACTGTAGAAAGAAGATGAAGTGCAATACCTGCAAAAAAAATAAATTGAAAGGTATAAGTGTTTGGCTACACATTTCTATTTAAAAAAGTGGAATTACTGGGTTGATAAACAAAGCAGGATGTGATTAGTAGACTTACAGTGATGGTACATATGAGCCCTTTTGTTATTTTCTTTCGACTGTCGTTTCATTGATGTCGTCGACGACTGTTGGAATCCTGGCAATTGCCTATTGCCTTTCATCGGTGGCCTGCTTCAATTCCCTTTTGAGCCATTCTTCAATGTAGCTTCTCATTGGGGAAATGTTGATCTCATTCCAGATTTTTATGTTGAAAAGTTAATTTTCTAATTCCCAAAAGTTGATAGAAAGATTACACAAAGCCTAATGAATTTCCTCATTCTGTACTGAATAGTCGACTAGCCAGTTATCGATGTGAGCTTGATCATATTCAAAGATGTTGTAAATTTTTTCCAGAGACAATGCCTTAAACATATCAGCCTGTTTATAAAACTCTTTCCTAGTTAAGGGAAAGGAGTTTGTGATTAAGTCAGGGTCTTGGAACTCATTGGTCTTTCCGACTAAGTTTATTCTTGACACCCTTGTGAATAATTTATCTTTCTTTGATATGGCTTGTTCACATGACTAAACAATGAGATGCAGGTTCTTGACTTTTTCTTTCCAGCATGCATTTAATTGACCAATCCGGTTTTTGGATGGAAGATCTTGTTGTCTTATTTTTGTTTCTGTCATATTGTTGACAATGGTGCCAAAAGGAAGGACTGTATTTAAATATAATTTTTCTTCATCTTTTAACTCCTCCTGCAAATGTTCGAGCAAACTATGTGCCCCGGTTCCAAGGGAATTGATGGTTTGTGATGTTTTCCACACCTTAGTAACCAATTCCATTCTTTTCTTGATATTATTCTCCGAATATCCTCTACAGGATGCAAGGAGGCTGGAGGATTCTTTTAAGTTGGCTGCAGGGGTGGCAGGCATGGCTATTTCCAAAGAATTGACAAGTAATGGCATAGGAATCAAAGCCTCTTCTAATTCCTTGACCCAGTCCTTCAGTTTGACATTCTCGACCTCAATGCCTCCAATGGAATCATGAAGTGCATATACACTCACCATGTGAAGTTGATAGATTTGGGACGATCGGATGTTGGCAAGGTCAATCTCTAAACGAGATTTTCCTTTCTTATTTTTTACATCTTTTTTCTCAATTATCAATTTTTTGGACTGGCTGTCAAAAAAAACGCTCTGGAACACAAAGGATTCATCTTCATCAAAATTTTCGGTATCAGGTATGTCTATTGGATGACTATGCTGGATGGTGTCTCCGGGCTGATCAAGGTAGCGGAGCATGCTATCCAGATCAGTGTCAAGTTCCATGTTCTCACTCTGAATTTCCGTCTCTTCCACATGTCCCACATTTTTGTTTCTTTTCTTGTCTACTAGAAGCTTGTGAGAACTATCAATTTTAGAGTGAGGAGGGTCGTTATCTCCTCCTCCGTTTGAAGAACTATGAGTTGCTTTGTTGTTGTGGTAGGCCATTGGAGTGATGCTCTGGGATGTCATACTTTTTGGAGTGATATTCACCGATTGAACACTCTTGTCACCGAGGCATTTTCCCTGTTGCATGTACAATTTAGTGCAACTTTGCACTGTGTCTAGGTTGCCGGCATTAGAAGCAGGAGCATTGCCACCAGTGTCTCTATTTTTAGGCAGGTGTTTTTTGAAAAAACAATCGCTAAGTCCAAGTGTTTGTAAATGTTGTCGAAAAATATTATCGGGGTCGAACCCTCTTATGATTTCATCATATCTCAGGTTGAAGTTGCTAGAATGTGTTGCGAATTCGTCAATTTTGTTGACATTTTTAAACACGAACTCCCCTACTTTCCAAGGCAGAGGAATGAACCTTTTTTTTCTCTTCTTTTGCAATAAATGCAACCAATAGTTGTATTGTCGTGCTAATTCTGCAACAAACATTCTATCTGTAATGTGACATGGAAGGAGAGTAGGTTTTTCCATGGAGCCAAAAATTCTTATCATAGTGTAATTATCCAAATGTTCAAGTGTCCCCTTCCTATCCAAAAAACTGGTTGCATGTTCAAATATGCGGGGAGCATCTTCTCCTAACAAAAAAACTTTGAAAACAGACACAAAGCCATTAAAAACCTCATAAAAACAGTGTGAAGCCTTGTGCTTCCATAAGGCCTGGTACCAGAACGTTACTGGGTTGAATTCCCAGTTGACATTCTTGGACAGAGATAGTTCTGGAAACTGACAGCAATGTGCTATCGCAAAAACTAAGTAGGACGACATATAAAATTTATTTTCCCTTTTGAAGCTTGACAATTGGGAACAATTTTCATTGGAAATTAACTTGCCCCAATAAAAAATGGCTTGTTCTTTGACTGTGAAATAAAAAAATATAAATATCCATCCGGGAAACAGTTGTTGTCGACTCCTATCTCGTTATTCTTGTAAACAACCAGGCAATTTCGCAGAATGGATTTCTAAATCAACTAACATGCAAGATTGTGATATCTTCAGGAACTAGAATCGGGACTTCCAATAGATGGGGCAAGAGGTCCAACCCATTATTATGATTTTCTAGGAACTGTTTGCAATCTTCTCCTATGAATGTCAATGTTGGCTCTGACAATATTAACATCTGGCGGAAGACCTAAAATGACAAAGAAACAGAAGAGTGGTCCTGTAGTGGAATAATTCTTTTGTCTGAAATAAATTTATCGGTGCACAATGAGACGAAGTCCTTACAGTCAAAAGCCTCAGGGACACAACCTGCATGAGCAATCCTAGAGGTCCAAATGACTTGGTTCTCTGCAGTAGAGGTTGAGTAATAATAATATGCCCTGGACCACTAGAAGTTCTGGTCCTCACGCTCGAAAATGTTCATTGTATCTCCACAGAATTGTTGTCAATATGATTCCATAGGTTTATGAGAACGTTGGTTTTCTCCAGACGATGGTTGAAATGAACACTTAGAGCTCATAATGTAACTCTCCACTAAATCTTGGTTAAATTCTTATGAGTTGGAAAGGTCCTTGAGCCTTTCGCTAATTAATGACAATCTGTATGGGTGGTGCATGATGAACTGTTAGCAGTAAAGATTACTTATTGAATATTTAGAAATGTGAAGGTGGTGGGTTGATCCAGGTGGATATCGGTGGCCACCCACCTTTTCCGACTGGCTCAAAACTGTTTTCTGGCAATTTTGGCAATTTACTATTTTTAGCAGGTTTTAACTTCCGGGGCCATTTTGAGGGCCTAAATGAAGGTTTTTATAGATAGAGGTTCTAAATTATAGCCAAATGCATGATTGAGCCCATAAAATGAATATCCTCAATGATACCTTTCCAACGAGCTATCACACGCATAAAACAGAGATCGTATGCAAAAGTTACGAACCTGGGAAGTTGATGTACTCACTTACCCAACGGGGCCCAAATGACTTTTGGCGCTTCATCTCCTAGGGTTATGTTTTTGGATGTCTAGGACTTTTGGCATTCCTGTTTATTGTAAAAAGGCCTTTAGAGCCTCATTTTAATCATCTTCTTGCGAATGCGAGTAGCCGTCACATCTCTTCTCAGAGATAAGCTGCCACCATTCTAGCTAGTCTTTCACTCTGTATTTTTACAGTCTCTGTACATTTCTTTCATTAATAGAAATCGTGTATTACTGTATATATGTGTTTATGGTTTCATATCTGATACATTTCTGTTATATTATTGAATATCCGCGATATCTCTATGCATTTCCTTATTATATCTCCGCTCTCATTTCGTGTCGAAAATAATCCAGATCAGTGGTATCAGAGCAGGCTGCTCTTGATCGTTTTTCAATGCATGTCCCCGACGAGATCCAAGTATATCAAGTTGGGTCTCGAGCTTGTCTCTCTTGAGGAAAATCGCTCTCATACACCCAAGAAACCCTCAATGGCGGAAGAAAAGAAAAATGATGGAGCAAACGATCCTATCAATCTGTTGCTTGAGCAAGCTCTCACGCGACAGAGGGACGAAATGATGGAGAATTTTGCCCACATCCTTCAATGCCTACCGATAGCATCAGGTGCATCTTCATCTAGCGACCACTTTAGAGGCACCTCACCTTTCAAGGTACAAGTTAATTTTGATATTCTTGTATTTGAAGGATAGATAGATGCAGAAGCCCTAGAAAAATGGTTAACTCTGCTAGAAGGTTATTTCTCTGTTCACAGTTTTTTTGACAAAGAAAAGATCACCTTCGCACTCCTTAAAGCTCTCCCTCATGTCAAACATTGCTGGGAAACTTACTGGGAGCAGAGTTCCACAGAGGAGTCTGGAATATATGGGGCCGATCCCACTTGGGATTTTTTTGTGGATGCGGTAAAGGAACAATACTACCCTGTTGGAAACTATGAGGAACAATACATGAGATGGACCACACTGCGACAAGAGAGGGGCCAAGCAGTTCTGGAGTTCACCAATACCTTCCATACCTTGCGCACCAAGATAGGTATCAAAGACTTCGAACGACATTTGGTTCTGAAATACCGTGGGGCTCTACACAGATACATCCGAATTGAAATGGATTTTCTAGACATCTCATCACTCGGTGCTGCCTATCGATATGTTGTTAAAATTGAGAAAAAATTTAAGCACAAGAACAAATAGGAGTTCGGGTCTCCAAATCCACAACAACCAAAGTATGACAAAGACAACCCTAAAAAATAGTCTCCCGAAAACTAGTCCAAGCCACAAGAAAAGAAGGGTCACGGGAAGACAAAGGACACCGGAAAATGGTGTGATTTCCACAAAATCCCCTGGCACAACACAGATGAAAGTCACTCAAAACAGTCATTGGTGGCCGAGATCAAAGACAAGGAGCCAAACCCTGATTAAGAATCTGATTATGAAAATACTGGTAAAAGACAGATCATCGACGCAGACCCCACTTCTATTGTCGTGACCGCAGCAATTCAACCAGAAGAACCAACAGATCTAGAAGAGGGGGAGCACCTTTTTCATTCAAAAATGTGGGTGAAGGGGACCCCGCTGCATTTTATTGTTGATAGCAGAAGCCAGAAGAACCTCATCTCAGCAGAGGTCGTCAAACAGTTGGGATTGTCGACAACACCACACCCGCAACCATACAACATCGGGTGGCTTCGCCAAGGACGAGATCTTTGTGTCAGCCAGCAGTGTCGATTATCATACGACATCCAACCCTTCAAGTATGAGGTATTATTTTATGTTTCCCCATTGGATGTCTATGATGTTCTCTTGGGTCAACCATATATGTGGAAACGCCATGCTATCTATGAGTCTCGACCTCGTAGTGTCATTATTACTTTGGGGGGTCATCTCTACAGGATACCAGAGGTAGTTCCAACTACTGCCCCACCTAAACAGTGCTGCAAGGTAGTATCTCATACTACAAAATTCATCTTCTCCACAATCTTTTCAAAAGGGGAACAAAAGGATACTGCAACCACTACAGCCTCGGCCCAAGCACCTTCTATCCACCAAAAGCATATCGACAAGGTTGCAGCAAAGCACAAAGATTCCTTCTGCACATAGTCATCTCATGTAGCCAGACTGGTTAAAAAGGTCCAACCCTTCCAGCGACAGGTTCGTGACGACCTTCAACAAACCAAGCAGTGCGACGGTTCCAACAATACAGGCAGTTCACCCAGATGCAGATCCAGCAAATGCTTTTCCCTCTCCCCCGGGAACTCAACGCAATGGAGACAATTACTTCCTAAGGAGGGAGGATTGATATAGGTGGATATCGGTGGCCACCCACCTTTTCCAACTGGCTCAAAACTATTTTTTGGCAATTTTGGCAATTTACTATTTTTAGCAGGTTTTAACTTCTGGGGCCATTTTGAGGGCCTAAATGAAGGTTTTTCGAGATCAAGGTTCTCAATGATATCCAAAAGCATTATTGATCCCCCAAAATGAATCTCCTCGACAATACCTTTCCAATGAGCTATCACACGCCTAAAACGGAGATCGTATGCAAAAGTTACGACCCCGAGAAGTTGATGTACTCACTTACCCAATGGGGCCCACATGACTTTTGGCGCTTCATCTCCTAGGGTTAGGTTTTTGGATGTCTAGTACTTTTGGCATTCCCGTTTATTGTAAAAATGCCTTTAGAGCCTCATTGTAATCATCTTCTTGCGAATGCGAGTAGCCGTCACATCTCTTCTCAGAGATAAGATGCCACCATTCTAGCGAGTCTTTCACTCTGTATTTTTACAGTCTCTGTACATTTCTTTCATTAATAGAAATTGTGTATTACTGTATATTTGTGTTTATGGTTGCATCTCTGATACATTTCTTTTATATTATTGAATATCCTTGATATCTCTGTGCATTTCCTTATTATATCTCCGCTCTCATTTTGTGCCGAAAATAATCCGGATCATGGGTACGACGAAGAGCAATTAAGGATTGGAGATTTTGTGAATGTGCCAAGGCGATGATGTGTGAACGACATTTCATGATTTTGAAATCAACACTCGAAAGGGATAATATAACCCCCCACAAATCTTGGTTTAATGTGCATTAATATGAGATCTCCTCGAGCCTTTCGTCCATCAATGATAATCTATACGGTTCCTACATGATGAGTTGTTAGAATTAAATGTTAGTAATTTCATATTTAGAAACAAGATATGTATATATATATATATATATATATATATATATATATATATAGAAACATTTTTTTTTTCTTTTATTATAGACAAGTGCGAAGGCCACAAAGACAGGGGAGAGAAAGGAACGAATGGCAAGGTCTAAAAAGTGGTCGGACGAGATTCAAAATATGGTTACGGGGATAAGGAACGAATGGAAAGGTCTGAAAAGCGGTCGGACAATATTCAAAATAGGGTTACGGGGATACTCAGGAGAGGCGAGTGCTCCATGGTCAAATTTTATGCATCAGAATATTTTACTACAAAACATGTAAAATGGAAGAGAGCATGATGGGGCAATTCAACGTCTGGTTTGTATATTTACGGAATTTTAGGAAAGTGGCTAAGTATGGAATAGGGAAACGGTCGGGCTGACTTGTTCTTGGAAGCGAGAATTGAATTTTCCGTGAATGGACCAACCCAACGACGTGCAAATGACATTTTATATGTTTGAAATTAACGCTTGCTAATTGCATGCCTAGAAATAATCTTATATATAATTGCTAATTGCTAATTACAAAAGGGTGTGGGCACAGGAAACAATGATGAGGAACTGAATATTTATTGAACCTGCCAAACCGATGATCTGCGAAATAAATTTGAACAAATGGAGAAGTATGGAAAGCGGACAAACGGGCGTCAAAATGGGGTGACAATAGTTCCACAGAAGACATGAGGACGTGACGATTAAATTATATTTCTTGGAATTTTTCAGTGAAAAATGTATACCATGGAAGAGGGCATGATAGGTAGACCGTAATACAGAATATGGTATGATCTGAGTTCGGTTCTAAATTTGTATATCGTGGAAGTGACGGTACTATTCGTAGGTCATGGAACAATAGAAGTCCAATCTAGAACCCACCTACCGAGAATCTGCGGTTGGAGAAGTGTCTGGGTATGGAATGGGGAAGTGGTCGTTCGGTGTCGCGATATAAGAGAATGAGTGAAAACGTGAACCCGCAAGTCCACCCACGCGAACAGCCAAACATTTTCAAAAAAATGAATAAGTGACGAGAAAGATAAAGTTTAGAGAAAGAAAAATGGATATTTAGCTAAGTATAGAAGACGGAAAAGAAGGGCCAATATATTCACATCTGTAATAGATATCCCATTTTCCTGCCAAGATATATACTTGGAAAGAAGTGCGAAGGTGGCGGGCACAGAAAACGATGACTAGGAATATGATCCACGAGTTTACTTGGTTCTTGGTTGTATGCTTTGTTTTTCAATTTGTATATCGTGGAACTCCGAGTAATTTTTTTAGCCAGTCAGCCTGCAAGTCCATCTGTCAATTTGTATAGTGCGGAACTCTGGGTGATGTTTGTAGGAAAAAAAAATATAGAGTAAATGCTTTGCCCTTTAATATATCTTTTGTGACGCAAATGTAGTATGTGGCTCATTTTATCACTTTTCCATCCATAAACAATGGAAATCTTGATCCCGTGTGTCAATTTGTATATCGCAGAGCTTCAGATGCTATTTGGAGGTCATGGAAAAATAGAAGTGCAATGTTGAGCCAACCAACGCACAAGTCTCCCTGTCAATTTGTATATCGCAAAAATATGGGTTCTACTTGTAGGACACATAACAATAAAGGGCCAATTTAGAGAAAGGGGAAGCACTCGGTCAAAACGTGTGAATCTGCCAACCCATGCAGTAACGCATTTTCGAAAAAAAAAACGATTAAGTAACCAGGAAGAGAAACTACAAGGGATAAAAGAGTGGAAAAATAGAAAGGTGGAGGGTTGTTTTCATAAGCGCGAATTGGTTTCAAACAAGCCCCATTGTTGCAAAACCATCATTTTCTACTAATTGTCAACAAATGCTTTGTTGAAGATTAGATTTTATTGCAACATGTGGGTGTAAGTATGTTCTTGATACATTCTTCCATGACTGTAACATATTAACTTAAGTATTAAACTTCATTTTCTACTAATTGTCAGCAAATGCTTTGTTGAAGATTAGATTTTATTGGAACATGTGGGTGTAAGTGTGTTCTTGATACATTATTCCATGACTGTAAAATATTAACTTAAGTATTAAACTTCGTGCATTATGGGTTGTTAGCATTAAAAATTAATAATTTCATGTCTAGAAACAAGAATGACGATTTTGCTGCAACATTGTACTTTGGTATTGCTATGTTCTATTTGCATTAGGAATAGAATTGAATGTTAGTTTGAAACTGTGTGTAATCCATTTTTTGCTTGCATAAAATCCTGGTGGATTGACACAATACATTGTCATATAATTGTTAGATGTTCCATCTTAGAACAAATTACCTAAGTAAACACAATATCGAAGAACTACGATACCACCGAACCATGCCAATGAGAATAGGAGTGAAGCAGCAACGAAGACTCAAAGGAAATTTTTTTTAATAGCAAATCCATTTAAAAAAAAAAAACACCGAGTATTGTACATCTATCCTTAGAAATTGGACCCAGTTCTTCGGGCCAAAGCATTGAACGTATCTGCCACAAACACAGGCACGTGATCCAAAGTATGCAGGATCATTGTAGTTTTCTCCTTGATGAATCATCATGTGGTAAAATTGATAGTTTTCAGAAGCTTCCCATGAGGAAGAAGACAAAAAGCGTTGCAAGGCAAATGGAATATCCCTTAACTGAAAGTTAGGACACAACTAGAAACCACCTCTACATAGTTGAAAAAATTCCAGGGACACAGGTTGCATGTGCAATTTCATAGGCCCAAATTAGTCCATTCTGGGTGGAAGGAGATGACTAGTAGAAATATGCCTTGTACCAGTGAGAGTTCTGGTCCTAATTCCCGAAGATGTTAATTGTATATCCAGAGAAAAGGACTGTAGTCCCACAAGTGAATAATTTTTTGGCTTGAAATATATCCTTGGGAGAATCAACATATCATTTCTTTGCAGTGAACGTCTTTCGCCCAGAATGGACTAATTTGGACCTCTGGAATTCCTACTTTTGAGCTGCAAAGCGGCTATTGCATTCAACGCCTGTTTCTTTTCTGAAACTCCTTTTGGTTTTGTCAGGAACACAATCACTGAACCGGGAAGTTACACCCATTATGGTTGATTTCAATTTGGGCGTAGGAGTTGGAATAGTCTTTGCATTGCCATCATCCATTGTTGTATCATCTCCCATCAGATCATCTTCTTCTTGCTTGGAATCCATGACATCAACCTCTGCGCCAGCCATCAATGCAATTGGGTAGGTTCTCTAAGCAGGAAGGGTTGCCTTGGAAATATTTGGCTTGAAATATATCTTTCGGTGTACCAAGGGATCATCTCCTTTTTTTCTCTTCGGTAGAGGGAGATGAGTAGTAAGAATATGCCTTGGAATAGTGGAACCTCTGGCCATTATGCTCGAATGGGTTTACTGTATCTGGATAGCACTGCTACTACAAGTTAACGAGAATTTATGTTTTCTCCAGATGATGTTTGAAATGAAAATTGGGAAGGGATAATATAACCCTCCGCAAATTATGGTTTAATGCGTATCAATGGAATATCTCCTCGAGAATTTCACTGATCAATGACAATCTCCAGGGTTTGTGTAGAAATTGTTGTTACCATTAAAGCTCACTAATTTCATATTTAGAAAAAAGTGTGAAGGTCGCGGTGACGACGAAGAGAGATTAATAATTAGAGATTTCTTAAAGGCACTAACCCACCGATGCATGAAACAGATTGCATCATGTTTGAAATGAATCTTGGAAAGGATAACACTCTTCTTCGCAAATCTTGGTTTAATTCGTAGTAATGACAAATCTTCTCCAACCTTCCTTACATTAATGACAATCTTAATGGTTCCTGCAGGATGAACTACTAACATTAAAGCTTAATTGTTGCATATCTAGAAATAAGTACGAAGGTAGTGATGATGGCGAATTGCGACCAAGCATTGTACATTTCATCCACCCGCCAACCTGTGAAACATATTCCAAGAAATGCCCAAGTATGGAAAGCGGTCAGGCGGGCTACAAAAAAAAAGGGGCAGAAGATATACCCAGGAGACGTGAGGGGCCGATGGTCATATTGCATCTCAGTGACAGATATCGATCGTCAATTTTTATGTCATGGAATTTCAGGTGTTGTTTGTGCGTAGGGGAACAACGGAAGTGCAATGTCAAGAGGGAAATTTGTATATTGTTGAAATTCAGGTTCTGTATATAAAAGCATGAGACATTTGGAAAAAGAACCAATTAAACAGAAAGAAAAATCTTACGAGATGAAGGGGAATTGGTTTGCTAATTTGTAAATCGTGGAAGTCCGGATGCTAGTTGCAGGCAGCGGAACAATGGAAATGCAATGTTAAACCCGCCTATGCAGGAACCCGCGATTCAAAAAATTTGTTCAATATGAAATGGGGAAGCGGTCGGTCGGGCTGGTGATATAAAAGTAACAATGGAAATCTGAATATTCACCTAGATATTTTCCGAAAAACGAGTAAGTAAAGAAAGGGAAAGCAGAGGGAAAAGAGAAAGAGGATGACAATTTTCAGAAGCGGGAATTGGTCTTAATAGATCTAACATTATCTAAAAAGATTATTTTCAATACTAAATTATTAATATTAAATATTGATATTTTACAATTTCATTAGACAAAAAAATTTGTACAATATGATACGGAGAAGCGGTCGGTCAGGCTGGTGATATAAAAGTAAGTGAAATCTGAAGACGTGAATCCGCCAACTTCTGCACCTACAAATTTTTCGAAAAATGAGTAATATGTACTAAATATGTACTATAAATTATGGACATGAGATTTTATAGAGAATGTATGGATCCCACATTCCATACTTAGCCACTTTTTGGAATGCAGGTTCTCAAGCTAGCGGGCTCAAAATTGGGCCTCTATTGTTTTGTGGCCTACAAATAGCACCCAGAATTCTACAATATAAAAATTGACAAGCAGACCTACGGGCTGGCTGGATCAACATTGCACTCCTATTGTTTTGTGTCCTCCAAAAAACACTCGGAGTTCCGCGATATACAATTTGACAGACGAACTCCAGGGTTGTCGGCCTCAAGATTGTGATTGTTTATGAATGGTAATTCCTATCAACTATCTAACATTATCTAAAAACATTATTTTCAATGCTAAATTATTAATATTAAATATTGATATTGTACTATTTAATTAGACAAAAAAAATTGTACAATATGAAATAGGGAAGCGGTCGGTCGGGCTGGTGATATAAAGTAACTGAAATATGAAGACGTGAATCTGCCAACTTCCACACCAAGAATTTTTTCAAGAAAAATGAGTAATACATACTTAATATGTACTTTTATAAAGTATGACCATGAGATTTCATAGAGCATGAATGGATCCCGCATTCCATACTTAGCCACTTTGTGGATCGCGGGTTCTCGGCTGTCGGGCTCAAAATTGGGCCTCTATTGTTCTGTGTCCTACAAATAGTGCCCAAAAGTTAGGCGATATACAAATTGACAGGCGGACTTGTGGGCTGGCTGGTTCAACATTTCACTTCTATTGTTTCATGTCCTCCAAACAACATTCGGAGTTCCGCGATATACAAATTGACAGACGGACTCCAGGGTTGGAGGTCTCAAGATTGCGATTGGTCACAAATGGTGATCCCTATCAACTATCTAACACTACCCAAAAACATTATTTTCAATACTAAAGTATTAATATTAAATATTGAGATTGTACAATTTAATTACATAAAATTATTAAAGGATGTTAAATATCTTATTTAAAAGAAAAACCCGTGTATTCGGAAACTTGCATTCCAAAATTTTTGTATAATATGAAACGAGGAAGAGTTCATTCGGGCTGGTGATATAAAAGTGAGTGGAAATCTGAAGACGTGTATCTGCCAAGTTCCACACCTAGAAATTTTCCAACAAACAAGTAATACATACTAAATATGTACTTTTATAAAGTATGGGCATGAGATTTTATAGAGCATGTACGAATCTCTCATTCCATACCTAGCCACTTTTTGGATTGCGGGTTCTCGGGCTAGCAGGCTCAAAATTAGGCCTCTATTGTTCTGTGCCCTACAAATAGCACCCAGAGTTCCGCGATATACAAATTGACAAGTGGAATTGTGGGCTATTTGAATTTTAAGGGCGTCGTGTTGATATGATAGCAAAATTGGACTTCGACCAGTTTATATTCGTTTATTACAATATGAAACGGGGAAGTGGTCGGTCGGGTTGGTGATATAAAAGTAAGTGAAATCTGAAGATGTGAATCCACCAACTTTCGCACCTAGAATTTTTCTGGAAAACGAGTTATACATACTAAGTATGTACTCTTATAAAGTATGGACATCATATTTTTATAGAGCATGTATGGATCCTGCATTCCATACTAGGACACATTTTGGATCAAGAGTTTTTGGTATGGTGGGCTCAAAATTGGGCCTCTATTGCTCCATTTCCTACAAATAGCACCCAGAGTTCCACGATATACAAATTGACAGGCGAACTGGCTGGCTCAACATTGCACTTCTATTGTTCCATGTCTTCCAAACAACACTCGGAGGAAACGAATAATACATACTAAATATGTACTTTTATAAACTATGGACATGAGATTTTATAGAGCATGTACGGATCCCTCATTCCATACTTAGCCACTTTTTGGATCTCAGGTTCTCGGGATGGTGAGCTCAAACTTGGGCCTCTATTGTTATGTTCCCTACAAAAAACACCCAGAGTTCCGCGATATACAAATTGACAAGCGGACTTGTGGGCCGGCTGGCTCAACATTGCACTTCTATTGTTCTATGTCCTCCAAGCAACAGTCGTACTTCTGTGATATACAAATTGACAGACAGACTCCATGACTAGAGGGCTCAAGATTTCCATTGTTTACAGATGGTCATCTCTATCAACTATCAAACATTATCAAAAAACATGATTTTCAAATACTAAAGTATTAATATTAGATATTGATATTGTACAATTTAATTACATAAATTATCAATATTGAACCCGCCTATCCGGTAACTCACCTATTCGGAAAATCGCCAGCCAAAAAGTTTGTATAATATGAAATGGGGAAGCAGTCAGTCGGGATGGTGATATAAAAGTAAGTGAAATCTGAAGGCATGAATCCACCAACTTCCGTACCGAGAAATTTTCTGAAAAATGAGTAATACATACTAAATATGTACTATAAAGTATGGACATGAGATTTTATAGAGCATGTATGAATCCCGCATTCCATACTTAGCTACTTTTTGGATCGTGGGTTCTTGGGCTAGCGGGCTCAAAATTGGGCCTCTATTGTTCCACGATATACAAATTGACAAGTGGACCTGCGGGCTAGCTGGCTCAACATTGCATTTCTATTGTTCTGTGTCCTCCAAACAACACTCGAAGTTTCGCGATATACAAATTGACAGATGAACTCCAGGTATGACGGGCTCAAGATTGTGTTTGTTTACAGATGGTAATCCCTATCAACTATCTAACATTATCTAAAAACATTATTTTCAGTACTAAATTATTGATACTAAATATTGATATTGCACAATTTAATTAGACAAAAAAGTTTGTACAATTTGAAACAGGGAAGCAGTCGATCAGGCTGGTGATATAAAAGTAAGTGGAAATCTGAACACATGCATCCACCAACTTCCACACCTAGAAATTTTCTGAGAAACGAGTAACACATACTAAATATGTATTTTTATAAAGTATGGACATGAGATTTTATAGAGAATGTACGGATCCCTCATTCCACACTTAGCCACTTTTTGGATCGCAGGTTCTCGGGATGATGAGCTCAGAATTGAGCCTCTATTGTTTTGTGCCCTACAAATAGCACCCAGAGTTCCGCGATATACAAATTGACAGGTGGACTTGCGGGTTGTCTGTCTCAACATTGCACTTCTATTGTCCCGTGTCCTCCAAACAACACTCAGAGTTCCGTGATATACAAATTGACAGACGAACTCCAGGACTGGCGGGCTCAAGATTGCGATTGTTTACGGATGGTCATCCTATCTAACATTATCTAAAAACATTATTTTCAAATACTAAAGTATTAATATTAAATATTGATATTGTACAATTTAATTACATAAAATTATCAAAAGATGTTAAATCGCTTATTTTAAAAAAATTGAAGGAAACAAAACAAAGTTTTTTAAAATTCTATAACTGCAAGCATAACAATGACCAATTTGAAGTTTAAGGGCCTCTTGTTGATATGATGGCACAATTGGACTTTGCACAATATATATTCATTGATTTCAAATTATTCCGGGAGATTAATTTTACCAAGTTCATCGATCAAGGAAAAATGCTAAAACAAGCCACATACTACATTTGTGTCACAACGCCATACAAATTATCAAGTGGATTTGCGAGCTAGATGGCTAAAAAAAATTGCAATTGTATTTTTCTGTGTCCTCCAAACAACACTCGAACTTCCGCGATATACAAATTGACAAACAAAGCATACAACCAAGAACCAACTAAACTCCAAACAGGCCGAAAGCAAGTTCCCACAAGGTTCCATAGAGTAGGACGCATCGAACTTTGCATCAAACAATTTGATATACAAAGAAAAGACGTCGCGACATTCGTTTTCTCTTACATCTAGTATATGTTCCCAGTAGAAAATAACTGGGGCCATGGGATATATGGGGTTTTCTGCCATGCTTCTCATTTTTGGACCAAACAATCTTATGCACATGCAATCTCAAGTACTCGAGTCTTACGAACATTCATCTGGATGTTGAAGAAATATTACAGAGACACATGCGATATTTTGGTTTCCTGCCAAATTTTGATACGTTTTTTTTTTTTCCTTCTTTAGCCGATATGAAAAATTGCATTGTCCTCATTTAAGGTAAATTTGTTGTGTATCGGATATTCGCGCAACATGTAGACACTGCTTGCCTTTTTCTGTAGATATGTTTCATACGAAAATTATGCCAACCTAGGAAGCACATTTTGTAACAAAGGCTGCCTAACTGTTCAATGCACGATTGTGTTTCCCACGGTTTGGATAGAAGAATTGAGGCAATGTCAATATATATATGGAAATTTGTCATTGCATCATAGACAATCAATCCTATCTTCACTTATCTAAGTGGAGGCAGAAGGAAGAGAGTTCCATTTCGCACATATAGGTTCAAAGGGGGTTGAGTATGCATTCGCTGCAACCAAAACACCTTCAACCTGGGAACGTGAGCATAGGAATTAATACATTGAACAATATAATACACAAGTGCACCCGCCCTCCCTTAAAAAAAAAACAAAAAAAAAACAAGCCGCATAAATTTCGTGAAGACTATTTTTATAAGGAAAGTGATGATGATTTTGTGGATGTATACGCACAATAGTTGTAGAGATAGCTAGCTTCTTCAGATCCTGTACTATATCTGTTTGTAACTCTATTACAAACATTGTCTAGTTTGTGTGAAAGACCCTTTCTCTAACATCCCTTTTCTTCATTATATTTTTGAAGAGCATAAGTGGAAACTGCCCTTTATGCAATTGTTGTTCCATTGAAGAAAACAAATTTGAATAGGTATCGAACAATTGCAACTGCAACATGGAACAATGCAATATTTGTGTAACTTACCCGAGATACATGCACATTTAAAAGTAAAGGACAAAACTGTATATGGAAAGCGGTACCATTGCCTTGTCATTGTCTGAATCTCCATCCTTTATATGGAGAATGTGTTGTGAGCCAAGTTTTCTCACCAGTGTGACAACTGTGCCAATGGTTCTGATTGGGTAAATATCACTACTCTGTGCAAGCTAGTTGATAGTCACGTCCATGAAAAAATGATATTATGAACAAACGACGAGAGTTGTTTCCACAATACATGTTTTGTTGAGAGAAATAATCCGATCAAAATCACCACGGTCATATACTGTTTTGAGCAATATATTAAAATTTGTAATGGATATTCCATTACCAAGCAATATATTTTCTGCATGTTTCTAGAAAAGTTGTGTAGGAATAGTCAGTGTCACTCTGATCATGGCCTCCTTGTCTGTCATGTCAGAACACATAATGGATCTAGTTTTGTTTTCCTTGTCCAAGTAGGTGCTCTAGATGACCATTATGTCCCTGACAAACACTTGTCCAGTTCGGCAGTTTTTCAAGCCCTCTATTGATAGTACTTTGGGTGTTACAACTCTAGACCTGGTGACAATTTTTGAACAGGAAAACTAAAGTGAATGGTAGTGTGATTTTTTTTTTTTTGTATTCTTATTTCACTGGAATAAATCTACAAGTACACGCATAACTTTGATGAACTATGGAGCCAGAGTTTTGCAACCACACCTCTTAGTCTGTGGAACCTGCACTATGTTCGACTTCTCGCTTGTACGTGTTGATACTTCTTGTGAACTATAAACCATGTATTGCAGATGACATCAACATATTCACCATGCCATAGATGAATAAATAGCTGAGGAGATTTGATTGGTAAACATACTAAGAGCAGAGTGTATGCATCTTTACCTTTGGCCTTGTTGGTTTTCTGATGTCTAGGATGACTGACTCCTCATGGCCATGTCACTAGTCCAACGTTTTTTGATGCTAGCATGTGTAGATGAACATCAGGACTAAACAAGCATATGAATTGTATACTGTCTATGAGAAGGACTAAACAAGCGTAAAATTGTATGCATCTAATTTTTTAGACTGGAAAAATGTGTAACAGTAAATAGGGCATAAGGGCGGGGCACCACGACCAATCTGTATCTTGCGGACCCTGAAATCCAGGGGAGAAATCTTGAACCCGCCAGCCTGGCACCCATAATCGACAAAGTGGGTAAGTATGGAATAAGGTAGAAGTGTGACCATATATGTGAAACCGTTAGTCCACCAACTAGCGCACCAAGAAAGTTTTGGAAAGACCACTAAGCAGATCAATTAGAAAACAAAAAGGATAATAGAAAATGGAAAAAGTAGAAATAGGGAGGGCAGAAAGGCCCATTGCTGCCAAGCCATCGTTTTCTAATCTAATATTAAATTCCCCCACCCGGTTTGTATATTTAATTTACCAACACAGTTGGTATACCTTTTCAAATATTGTACCACAGAACCCTCTGTTGTTGCACAAAACAATTCATCTTCCTGTCCAACCAACTTGTTTCTTCCAAGGTAGCAACACCGAATATGCAATGGACATGAAGGCAAGTTAGTATGAATAAAATCATGTAAAATAAAGAGAAATAGGTCTATTTATCTCAATGTAACAACAAACAGAATACGATTGACATGAGAATACGCAAAAATATATTATAGTTGAAGGAAGAAAAGAAAAGAAAAGAAAAAATTAAAGGTGCAAAGTAGCAGAACAAGCACAACAAATATATAGACAGTAAATGAAAAAATGAACAATGGAATATGAAATAAGAGTACATGTATTCACTTCTATAATTCCTCGTCTACATTCCCACCAAAGAGTCCATCGTCCTCTCCAACCATTCTATTTTTTAAATGTAGCAATGCAACGAAAATACAATGGACATGAAGTAGGTTAGTATGCAGGAAGACATGTAATGAAGATAAGTTATTATGTAGGAAGGTACGCAACATCTACATACAACAAACTAGGTGAACACATATACAAACAATAAATGAAATACAAGACAACACAATATGAAATAACATTACAAGCATGCATCTTTCTATCTCCTCTTCAACCGATGCAGTCAATACTCCGTCGTTTTCTCCAACTATTTTGTTTGTTTGAATGTGGGAATGCACAAAATTCAATGAACATGAATGGAAGATGGTATGCACCGGAGAACAAGTAATATGTACATACAGTAAAAGAGACTCAATGAATAGTCTAAAAGATAGGCAAAAACATGAACCTTTGTGCTTCTCCATCCATAGTTGTAAATATGCAATTTTTTTTCCTGCCAAAAATATATTACAAGCCACAAAATATTACGAAATTGCATGGTCGTAGCTAAACGATTTATGGTTTTTCATAGAAAAGTATATAGATATGCTTCCACCGATGGAAATACATGTTATTTATCCTCTACATAGACTGTTGTGCCCACGATACAAGATTTTGGTTTCCAGTGGCAAACCACCCAAATATGCTTCCAGACATGGAAATATAATTTTGCATAATCTTTGTTGTACATATCATATCTCAAGTACAAGACAAATTGTATCATGGGATAACCCGATTGTGTAGAGGAAGAAGAACATGTATTGTCATATGGGCACATTTCACCATAGATGGTTTATAAATGCAGCCTACATATGTATTATTCTAACAAAAAAACAACGGTTATTGCAATTTCACATGTACTTCTCGAACTATTTTTCATGCAACTATTTTCTTTCATGTCAACACTGAAGCAAAAGAAAAATATCACAGCAGAACATATATCAACCTCGCCAGACAGGGAAAATAACACAAATGCATATCGACTTGTGGGTGTAAGGGCTGAACACCGTAAAGCGCCCAAAAAATAAAAATAATCCAAAACAAATAAATAGCTCCAACTACCAGCGCAAGACCCCAACACTGCAAAGCCGAATCAAACAAAAGAAAACAACAAACACCAAACCAGCGAGAAAGCACAAACAATCCCAATTGTAGCCCCAGGGCTCCAAAGCGTAAACTTGAGCCAAACAAACACAACCAGCAACCGAAGAACCAACGAACCAATGAACAAGCAACAACCATCGAACTAGTAAACAAAATTTGTATCTCCAATGATTACGGAAATGCAACCAAAGAACAGTAGGAACCTGAAACATATGACGAGAATGCCAGTAGAAATAAGCAAACATTCTTACTTGCAAACTGCAAACACTGAACAACAAACAAGGAATAGAAAATGAAACTATGGCATGGAAACTTACTCTGAAACGATGAAAGGCAGAAGCGCAGGTCGAATTATGAAGAAAACAACAACAACAAGCAACAAATGATGAACCAACAAAGAAGAAGCACCCACCAAACCAATAAACAATGTATGTAGCTTCAATGATGATGAAATTGCATTGCAAGGCTAGAAGAAGGATGAACGATACAATGCATATTCAACTGGAGATGGACAACAATATTGTGCAAAAGCACTGCAACATTATATGGAAAATTTCGAGGAAAAATGTACTCCGAGAAGCGTATTTAGATAAACATTTAAGACTATCAGGCTGTCTAAGGACCTCGCGGTATGCACAAATTTAAGTTGTCAGGCCTGTTGGAGGACCTCACGTCACGTAAACATTTAAGTTATCAAGCCTATTCAAGCACCTCAAAAAAAGTGTCAATGCAATATACCAGATATAAAAAGTATGCAGAACAGAAATAAAATGCTAGAAATGGCAGAATAACAGTAATATATCCATCATAATCTCCACAATAACACATAAATGATATAAGAACAACAACAAAAATAGCACTTTGATTTAGAAAGAAATGTTCACGGGCCTCTTTGAGGGGGAAACCTCCAGTGAAGCAATGCTCTGTTACAATAATCTTCAAGATAGGGTTTTCATACCCTCGACCCTTATTTATACTAAATATGTCAATCAAGAGAAGCATCAAGAGGAAGATCCTTCTAGAAGTGAGAGCTTCTATTAGGTCTTCTTATATCTGCCTTATTCTATTTTGTTGAAAGGCCTTATTAATATTGACCTTTATTACATCCGAATATATTGATCTACCTATGTGTAGGTTAGGACCCTAACATGTTCTCCCCCTTAAAAATAACCTTGTCCTCAAGGCTTGAGATGTGGGAACTGCTGTAGAATGGTAGCTAGTTACCAAGTGGCATCTGTTGGAGTTGTATCTTTCCACTGGATGAGAACTTCCTTGATGGTTTGCTAACGCAGGCGATGCTCACGCTAGTCTAAAACTGCTTCTAGATGTAGCCAAATGGATCCTTCTTCCGCTAACTCGGGAAGGTTGGTTTGAATTTGGCACTGAGTTCCAATCACCTTCTTTAAGCATGAAACATGAAAAACAGGATGTATCTTCGACTGACTGGGCAGAGCTAACTGATAGGCGACTTGTCCCACATGCTTGAGAACCATATAAGGACCATAAAATTTGGGCGCTAGCTTCTGACAATGCTCGACCTTGGGGGAAGTTTGCTTGTATGGTTACAGTTGCAGAAACACCTGATCCCCTTCTGCAAATTGACATTCAGAGCGACCTTGATTTTCTTGTTGCTTCATGTGATTCTGTTCCATGACCAAGTTCTTTTTAAGGGTATGAAGAATATCCTCTCGAACTATAAGTGTTTGGTCAACCTCCTAGACCTTTGAGGTGCCCAATAAGTATGAGAGAACTAACGATGGCTTCTGTCCATATACCTCTTCAAAAGGAGTCATGTGTGTAGCTGTATGGTAGGAAGTGTTGTACCACCATTCAGCTAGGGGTAACCATTGAGCCCACTGATTTTTCTTTTCAAAGGCAAAACACCTTAGATATGTTTTCAAACACTTGTTTACAACTTTTGTTTGACCATTAGTCTGGGGATGATAAGCTGTGCTTAGATGCGATTGGGTGCTCTGTAGCTTAAACAATTCTTGCCAAAAATTGCTTGTGAAAGTTGGGTCATGATCAGAAACAATAGAGTGCAGCATGCACCATGAATCTTAAAGACATGGTCCATGAAAATTTGAGCCACCGTGGATGCAGTAAATGGGTGTTGAAGAGCATAGAAATGAGCATACTTGGAAAGGTGATCCACAATGACCATTATGATGGATTTATTTCCCAATTTGGGTAAGATGGTAATAAAGTCCATAGAGATATCCTTCCAAATAGCAGGTGGAATCAAAAGCAGTTGTAGTGTGCCTGGATATTTGATTGTTTCTCCCTTGTTGTGTTGACACACCTCACATTCAGTGACAAAATTACGAATGTCCTATTTCATACTATCCCAGAAAAAAAAATGTTTGACCCTGTCATAGGTTTTGGTGAACCTGGAGTGCCCTGCTATGGGTGTAGCATGAAGCTCAGAAAGTACCGTGGATTTAATCTTTGATTGTTTACTTAAATACAAATGGCCTTTGTATCGAATCTCATCTTGGAGCCAAGAGTACCATGGGGGAGGTGGAGCATTGGTCTGCAATTGTTGGATCAAATGTGAACGTTTGGGATCTTGTAGCCATTCCTGGCGCACAGCTTGGAGCCAATCTGGTACAATGAAGGAAAGAGAAAAAAGGGATCCTGCTTCTTCATATTTTCGGGACAGTGCATCTGCCACCACATTGTCTTTTCCCTTCTTGTAAATTATCTCATAATCATATCCAAAGAGCTTAGTCACCCATTTTTGTTTCTCCAGGGAGGAAATGTGTTGTTCTGGAAAGTAATTGAGGCTTTGATGGTGTGTCTTAATTTGGAAATGTTTCCCGAAGAGATAAAGGCACCATAGATCAACAACATATAGAATAGCTAACATTTCATTTTCATAGATGGTTTTGCCCAGATTCCTGTTAGATAGTTGCCTGCTGGTGAATGCCAAAGGTCGACCCTCTTGCATAAGGACATCATTGATTCCTTAACATGAGGCATCACATTCCAACACAAAGGTCTTTGTGAAATCAGGAAGGGCCAGAACCAGAGTGGTGCACATGACCGTATTCAAGGTTTGAAAAGCTTGAGCAGCGGCTGGAGTCCAAGTGAAAGAGTTCTTTTTTAGGAGAGTCGTGAGAGGTGTTGCAATCTTTCCATAGTTCTTAACAAACTTGCGATAAAACCCTGTTAAGCACAAAAATCCACACAAGCTTTTGAGAGTCTTTGGGTGTGGCCAGTCTTGCATAGCTTCAATTTTTTTCAGATCCACCCTGACGCCATCCTTGCCAACCAGATGACCCAAGTATTCTACTTCTAAGGCACCAAAAGAACATTTAGACTATTTCAGGAAATTTTGGTGCTGAGAAAGTAGATGGAGAACTCAATACACATGAGTAAGATGGTCTATCTAGGTTTTGCTATAGATTAGGATATCATCAAAGAAAACTAATACAAAATGAAGGAGAAAAGGACGAAAGACATGATTCATGAGGCTTTGGAAGGTGGAGGGGGCATTACACAAGCCAAAGGGCATGACCAAAAACTCATAGTGGCCCTCATGAATTCGAAAGGCCATCTTGGGAATGTCTGCCTCCTTCATACATATCTGGTGATAGCCCAAGCGAAGATCAAGTTTAGTAAAGAATTGGGTGCCACTCAATTCATCCAGGAGGTATTAATGATAGGAATGGGAAATTTGTCTTTAATGGTCAGTTTGTTGAGGGCACGAAATTCAGGAAACATTCTTCAAGAACCTTCTTTCTTCGGGACCATGACTACAGGAGAAGAGTAAGGGCTCGTACTAGGGCAGATAATGCCTGCAGTAAGGAGTTCCTGGACCATTTTCTCAATTTCATTTTTTTGTGAAAAGGGGTGGCGAGACGGACGAATATTGGGAGGAAGGCTTCTGGGTACAAGGGGAATGGAATGATCATGAACACCGTGGGAAGGAGGGGAGTGGAAAATACCATTTTGTGTTTATAAAGGAGGGCTTGGAGGCCTTTCTGCACCGGGGGTGTCTATGTTGCTTGTATGGCATGGAGTTGGGAAATGACACCAGAATGACCTTTTTTGAGCAGATTTTCCATGCGATGGGAACTAATGACCTCAGGTGAACCAGCAGTGGTGCCTTGGAATTTATATTGGTGGCCTTCTTGGTCGAATTGCATGATTAATGCCTTAAAATCCATGAGAATGGGACCCAAAGTCCTTAGCCAGTCTACACCCAACACAATGTCACAACCGCCCATGTCGATAGAAAACATATGGGATTTTAGGTGGTAGTCACCGATTCGGAGATGCACATTTTCACAGCGCCCACCACATTTCATGGAACCACCATTGGCAATCATGATTTGGAAATTGTTGACAACATGGATGTAGCAATGAGTTTCTTGGGCAATGCGGAGATGAATAAAATTATGGGTGCTTCCACTATCAACCAGAATGATGACCTTCTGATGCTTGATGTAACTGATTAACTTGAGAGTTTGGGGAGCAGAGAAGCCAGTGAAAACATTGAGGGAAATGACAAGTTCCACTTTGGGAGGGTCTAAGGGAGGGGTTATGTCAGTGATTTCAGGTGACTCAGACACAAGGGGAGTTTCAACATCCTCTTCCGAAATATCCTCAGAGATGGCCATAAAAATATTTTGTTCCTTACACTTATGGCCCGAGAAATATTTTTCATCACAATTATAACAAAGGCCTTTGATTTGGCGTTCAGTCATTTCAGCCTTGGTCAATTTTTGGATCTTTAATGGGGTGGAGGGAGTAGTGGAAGCTACGGGTTTAGGGCAAGGTATAAAGGAGGTTTTTTGGTTTTGAGAGGATACAACCTGTTGTGCTTATTTATCTCTTTTAGTAGCCTCCACCCAACTTGAGGGTCGAGGCATGAGGACATGGGCCCGAATCTCCTTCTTGAGGCCAATGATAAAACAATCTCGAAAGAAAGCATCAGCCATGCCCTCTATTTGTAAAGTTAGTTTCTCAAAGGAAGCTATAAAGGCTTCTACTATTCCTGATTGTTTCAACTTTGTCAAATGGCCCAAATGGTTGGTTTCCATGTCAAAGTGTTCATAAAGCTCAGTCACAAATTGGGTCCAATAAATATACCCTTGACAGGAAGTTTTTCTCCATTGCCACCATTGCCAACGTTCTTGATCTAGATGGAGAACACCATACCGGAGTTTGGCCAAGTCATCTGTAATGCCGTATAAAGAGAAATAATGTTCCATTTGGTTTACCCAACCAGTGGGGTCCGAGCCATCAAATTTGGTCAGATCCACCCGCGGAAGCTGTAGGTCACATTGAAAGTGATGGGGCTGAAAGGTATGGGAATGGGAGGAATGTTCACCTTCAGTCTTTGGAGGTGCTTCAGAGAAAGGGTCATCTGTAGGGATCTTCAGTTTGGTGTAGAGTGATGCAAAGACAGATTCAGGCTGGGTGGTTAGTTCTTGTTTGACTTCCTCCATTGAGGACTGCATGGTTGTATTTATGGTTGTATTGATGGATGAATCGATGGAGACAACAGTAGCACTGATTTGTTTCACTTCTTTTTGGGTCTCAAGGAAACCAGATTGCAAGGTGTTGAAGCAAGCTTCTAGATCTTGGCTACAAGTATGGGCCATGAGGATGGGTGAACTAAAAAGGGGTGGTCGGGGTCAAAACCTTTTCCAAAAAATGATATGGATGAATGTGATAAGGGAGAAAAGATGAATCCAATGGAATAGGTCTCAAATAATGGTGAAAAAATTTCCAGACTTTTTTTTTTTTTTTTACACCTGTGGAGTTATACTCCTGTATGAAGAATACTGTAGTGATGAAATCCCCAAATGATTAACCAGAAAGAAATGTGTATTTACTTGGCAACCCGAACACAGTTGTGTGGCAATAGATCTTGTCTGTTTTAATTTGTTTATGTTTCTTTCCCCCAAGGGTTAGGTATTCAAGGGTTCTACAGACAAGGGTTTGCCCTATGCTATAGCTCTCTGATATACATGTGGGGTCAAACAGTAGTACTTGACCCAATATCTCATGGCACTAACTAAGGAGGATAGACCGTACCCTTAGACGTACTACCCGACTACCCAGGTACTAGACAATATCTTCCCGAGTGTTGTTCTCGGTGACACTATAGCAGTTCGACGGCCAATAAGTTTATCTAAAGAGGGCTTCAAGAAATCTAGGTTGATATGTACATAGGTGTTGTCTGATGCACTACCACTCGAAGGGGTACCAACAGGGGTTACAAGGGTGGCCAACAGATGTGCGCTTAAGAACCACTTGTATTTCCTGCGTGTATGAATCCCTCAACTGCGGGTTTATGCACATAATGACAGATATCTATGGATTAAAGACGTCGGAATACGTCTCTACCCTGGAAAAAAAATTCCCACAATTTCTGCGAAGGAAAGTGCTCTGATACCACTTGCAATATACCAAATATAAAAAGTATGCAGAACAGAAATAAAATGCTAGAAATGGTAGAATAATAGTAATATATCCAGTATAATATCCACAATAACACATAAATGATATAAGAACAACAACATAAATAACACTTTGATTTAGAAAGCAATGTTCACAGGCCTCTTCGAGGGCGCAACCTCCAGTTGAGCAACGCTCTGTTACAATAATCTTCAAGCTAGGGTTTTCATACCCTCGACCCTTATTTATACTAAATATGTTTATCAAGAGAAACATCTACAGGAAGATCCTTCTAGAAGCGGAAGCTTCTATTAGGTCTTCTTACATCCATCTTACTCTATTTTATTGAAAGGCCTTATTAATATTGACCTTTATTACATCCAAATATATTGATCTACCCATGTGTGGGTTTGGACCCTAACAGTCAATACATTTTAATACAAATACATGCGGCAAAGACGTTATAAACTTTGGAATTATCGATCACTATAAAGCTTGGATATCTAAACATTTCAATATGATTAGTACAAAATAAAAAGCACCATATATGATCTAAGACAATGATAGCAGAAAAATGCTACGACAAACATCCGAACTAATGCTAGCATTAATCCACCTTCAAGCAATGCATAAGAAAAATATATGATTCAAAAATACTGTAGACGATGAAAAAGTTTGGATATGCTAACATATAAAACATTGGGAATAGTGAGGCCGACAATAAGACCTCCAATCTGTTATCCAATTAGATCACTACATATATGGTACTCTTTATTATATAAAATTCAATGTTTTTAGTTCCCTAGCTCCAACAATAGATATTATGCAAATATTTGTGGTTAAAGGAGAAACTAATGTGAGATCAATGAATTATCGATCGCTATAGTCCCTCTATGCCTACGGCAGGGACTAATAATACTTAGATATTTTATTAATTTATTCTTACTTTATTTATAATAAAATTTTATAAGTTTATTAATTTTTTCTTTAAATTAGTATTAATGTTATTAATAATAAATTACTTTTAAATTAATATTAATGTTATTAATAATTTATTACTTTAATGTATTAAAATAATATTAATTTAATTTCATATTTTTATAATGTTTTATACTTTATAAATGTATAATATATTAAACAATCATACTTTATTAATTTATTACTTTATTATTCCTTTTTTTTTAATTAGTATTAATGTTATTAATAATTTATTACTTTACTTGCATACCTTTATAATGTTTTTATACTTTATAAATGTAATCATACTTTCATACTTTATTAAACTTTCATACTTTATTAATTTATTACTTTATTATTCATTCATTCTTTAAATTAATATAATTAATAATTTATTACTTTAATGTATTAAAATAATATTAATCTACTTCCATACCTTTATAATGTTTTTATACTTACTCGCAGGGGTTTGGTCTAGTGGCCAACGAACATACTGTTAAGGCGTTTGTGTTGTTATGCAGGTCATGAGTTCAAACCTCGATTTATCCGGAGGCATGTTTGCGAGCTATGGGATTCTCCCTAGGGGTTATAAGGTAGCTGACATGATTCAACCTCGTGTCACGCGAGTACGATACTGTTGTCGTTGTCGATTCCCCTAGTCATAAAAATAAAATAAAATAATGTTTTTATACTTTATAAATGTATTAAACAATCATACTTTATTAATTTATTACTTTATTGTTGTATTATTTATTAGGTTGTGTAAATGTTAAATGGTTTGTTAAATGTTAATTAATTTATTAATTTATTGTTGTATTATTAAATAATTTCATTAATAAATTTGTATCTTGTATTTTAAATATAAATTTAAAATCATCATATCAAAATTAAAGGTTTTTAATTTAATTATTAAATAATTTTATTTATAAATTGTATCCCACATTTTAAATATAAATTTAAAATCATGATATAAAACTTCACGTTGATATTATTCTTATTAAATTACTGTGTTAGATTACTCTTTTACATTTTAATTTTAGAAATATTTAAATAATTTATTAAATAATTACTAATAGTTGGAAAATAATAATTTTTATAAATTCATTACATATATTAATTTTATGTTCCCTGGATGGGGTGTCAGAGCGCTCCACGTGTCCATCTGCGAACTCAGAGCCCACCACCTCACCTCGAGCCACGTGATGACACCTGTTGCTCCCTTCGACCTTTATTACCACCTTATGGATTCTGCAACTATCCATTTCATCGTGCTCTCAACTAAATGCTTCAGTGCGCTTAGATCTAGCTTCCCATCATGGATATGACGTTGGTACACTGTTTGATCCTCCTACACTTGTGTGCCTTTACTCTCCATCCTCCCTCTTATGGCAATGCCCATCCCTCCAGTTGGTATCTATCTACCTCTCCTTCTAACAACTCTTGCACTTTGTCGTTCTCCCTGGTGCCTACCTGGTTCTTCCTGTTCGAATCTCCACCTCACCCTCATGTTCATCAGGTTATTCCTCTCCTTCAAGGGAAGTCGAAGAGAGGTGCCCTGTGGTACCAAAATAGAGTGGTCGTGGAAAGAAGGCACTCGCCCACCTTCGCTCCTATGCTTATCTCCTCACCTTCATCATCCACTTAGTCCTCACCAAACCAATGTGGCCTTCCGCCTCTATCTTCGCCATGGGCTTGTCGAGCTGAATGGTTTGAACTTAGTTAAGGGAATTCTCTCAAAAATGCTCTTGGACCTCTCCCAGACCTATCCTCGACCTCACGTCTAGCATTGGCATACCCTTCCAGTCCGCCACCCTTTGCTCCCTCGCCACCCGCTTCGGCACCCCCGTCGCCATCTTTTGTGCCCTCGCTGGAGGAATTCAACGTTTAGACACAATAAATTCAATTGGAAGTGACTCAAGGCCAAGCCCTACTCCAATCAGACGATGCTTCATGCCCGTGACTCTAAGATTCGATCTCAATTCTCCAAGACTTGGTCTTTGCAATCCGTAAGGACGTCGATGACCTTCATTTTCTGCTGGATTACCTAGACCAATGTGTAGAGAAAATTGAATCTATTCTCTCAACACTACTCCACTCTCTACATTCACAAGTTTTGGGTACCAATGCCCCTGCATCTCCAGGGGTGGTTTTTGGTCCAAACTTTCAGGGGGAGGACAAACGAGATGTGGATACATGCACACAAGCGGTTGAGGACAAGTGAGGCACCATGCGAGACACACGTGCAATGGAATTCAAGTACATGAAAGCACACCAGACGCCATGACAGTCGATAGGCATATAGGTGTCAGCATGCATGTTTTATTTTGACAATTGTTAGTTGTTTCTGCAAGTTTTTGTTTAGGTTTTTGGAGTTTAGTACTGTCTATTTTGTGGGTCTGTCAGACGATAGGCATTTTCAGGTTCATAGTATAATCTTCTTTGGTCTACAGTATACATGCATGGATCGACCAAATCGATTTCCCCACAGGGCGATTCAGGTAAATGTGTTTAATTCTCATTGATATTTACAGTCAGAGTGTCAAGATGAGTTGGTTTTCCTTCGGGGAAACTCAACACATCCAAAACTTGTTCTCAAGACGATACTGTAAGTTTTTTCTTATGATAGGTAATATATAACTTTAAAAAAAAATTATGTTAAAAGGATTTTAATTTAATTATTAAATAATTTCATTTATTTATAAGGATAATCTAAAGTTGATCTCAGTACATAATAAATATAAATGAAGCTTATCCCTATATACATAACAAATATTAATGAACTATAAATAATTGAAACAATAAAAAAGTCAAAATTAATGTGTTATATTTAACAGCTCACAAGTATTGCTCAAGGGTTGGTTAAAATTTATTTGATCACACTACAAGGAAAAGACCCTATAGTCGAGGTTATAGAGGAGGCTTTTAGTGTTAAACAATTGACAAAAATTGTTAAAAACACCTCCACGAAAACATTCATTTTTTGTAGCGGATTGTTTTGTGGAGATTATAATGGAACTTCATTATAACTAAAAAAAAATTGGGTAGGCAAAGGTTGTAGCAGACGTTTTCCATGCGGTGTGCTTCACAGGCCATACACATCGATGTTCTTAAAACATTAATGCATCGGTGCCTACATTTCATAATAGGCACCAAGCGAGTCCTAAAATATTGGAGCCCCAGTGCGTTTATACAAACTACATCCCGATGCTTTAATAAAAACAACACACCGGTCAAATCTATGATATCGAGCACCAATGCATTCTTGAACTTAAAGGCCCAGTGCTCACATGTCAACCAAAGAACTGGGGATGTCTAAGAAATATGGGGCATCGATGATCTTATAAACATAAACGCATCAGTGCCTTAATATGAATAAAGAACCGGAAAAATTAATAACAACATGCACTAGTTCTTTAAAAAACAGGACCAGTGCATGATGTGATCAAGAAGGCTCTGATGCAGACTCATGAAAGAGAAGCACAAGTGCGCTCATAAATTGAATGCACCGATAAGCCATATTATTATTATAAATTTTGTTTAAAATATTATTAATATCGATGCTTTTTCAATTTAACTTAGCACCGATGCGTGTTATGTTACAACACCGGTGCGTGTTATAATTAAAGGAACCGATGTTTTTTTATCATTGAATGCACTGATTGTCATTTTCTCTTTTCAGAAGCATCGACCTATGATAGTGCACAACTATTGTTATCTTTTAATTCCATTGTTTATCAAAAAATTGACATATATCTTATAATAGTATTCATATAAATTAAATTTTGATTAGTGCATTTGGGTATGATGTTTGGATTATCTTGTTATATCATCATTGTTTGCATCTCTTCATCATAATATTTAATCATCCATATATTTATTCAATGATGTAACATTTCACAGGAATATTGAACAAAACAAAAGAATAAAAGAAAACATGTTTTATTATATATGAATAAGAGGCTCTTTGTCATACAAAATGGGACCCTTATTGGTAACCCCTTGTCTTTAATTAGGATAGTACTATGTCCCCATTACATTAAATAAAATGTCTGATTTTCACAAACAATTATTTCAAAAAATACAACAACTTGCATTGATATCCAAATATATTGATCATAATTCTTCATTGGAATTGTTGTCAGACTTGCTCGACCTACGTCCATGTCTTGGGTTATTTGATTGAATGTTTTTTTGATTGGCTTGATTGTTTTCCTCTTCTTGAAATGATTCCATCTACAAAACTAAAAAGAAAGTGTAATGAGTGTATCTACATTGGTGAGAATAATGAAAATTGAAATAAATAATATACATGAATTCAAACTGAAAAGTGACATACCATAGCAAGAATCGAGTCCTGAATGATACACATTTTTTCAAAACCAAATTGCATGCGTTATGCCAACAACTCTTCTATTGGAACATTTCCATACTTTGTTTCTTGCAGTTTTAATATACCCCATAATAAATTATAGATTTAATATAAGAGATTTTTTTGTTCCATTAATTATAAAATGAGAGAACTAAAAAAAAATAGATACATACAAATTTCTGATGTAGGAGAATCAACAATGCGTCAGCAGAAAACACAACAATGCACTAGGAGGGAGCATATCCCAACAAGAGAGAAGCACCAACCTTCTCATTTTGTTTTGAATTTATAAATTTAATTACATTAAATTTTGAAAGGCTTGAGGAGCGCTGAGCCATTGTATATGTGTAAGGCTGAGTGTAAGTCGCCTTTAATGGTTGACAGGTAGATGGATCTAGATTCGATTAAGACTAGATGTCGATTAATTGTAATTTAATGTAAGTAGGTGGAGGAAGGATCGAGAATCCCCTCTCTTGTAAAAATATCAATGTATTGAGATCATAAGGATTAGCACATTAGATGAGAATTAGAGAGCATTAAATAACCTCATGAGAAGAGAAGAGAGGAGAGGAGTGAAAGAATTGAGACTCTTTTGCAGTCCAGTCTTTTAAAAATCATACAAAGCATTCAGATTTAATACAAAGGCATATTTCCTTGCATATGAATCTCTATGTGTATTATTTGTGTTTATGAATGTTTTCTGTGTATGTTTATGAATGCCATGAATGTATGAATCGTTCCCTTTGTAGGAATAGATATACTTCCCTATCTGTGTGATTTTTTGAGTACTCTGGGATCTCAAGACTAGTGTAAGGAGTGTACGTTATAGTTGTGTAAAAACTCCAAAAATCCAGCGCAAGTAGTGTGCAAGAACTCAATTTCAAGTTCAGGAAGAGTGTGCCAGGTGGGCACACCATAACAGGTCATAGAAGCTTAGAAGGGATAATGTAAGGAGTGCACAGAGTGAGCACAATGAGTGCGCCTACACTCAGAGTAGTGTAAAATCTCAAGGGAAAGCCACTGCAAGTGTGCACAGGGCAAGCGCAAGGAGTGCACAGGTGAGTATTTCAAGTCCAAGATTCAGGAGGTAAGTCCAAGGAGTGCACGAAGCCAAAATTTCATTTAAGTGTTGGTAAAGCTCAAGAAGGAAGAGTGCAGAGTGCCAGGAGGGAACAAGAGATCATTTGCAGGAACAATGGGATGAACCCTTTGAAGTTGAAGAGTTGGAAGCTCAAGAGAGACAACACAAGTGTGAGTAGGGTCTATGTAAGAAGTGAAAAAGGTGATAATTTTATGAGTTTCAGACTGCAAAGAAGCGCAAGGTGTGTGTCCGAGTTCATTTCATTCAACTGACAAAAGATCGAGAAGTGATAGCATGAGTAAGTCCCTAGAAAGAGGAAAAAAATATCTCTGTTTGAAGGCGAGCAGACAAGATCAGTCCAGGAGAAGCCAAGACCTCTCACAACCATTGGATCAAGGTTAGGAGCACAAAATTTAAACTCTTGAAGTCCTTCAAAATTCCCTACTTCGAAAAGTTTCAAGCATTTGTTGTTAAGGAGGAAAAACTTTTGAATTCCCGAAGTGAAGCTATGACGTAGATCACTGGAAGGAGTACGATTCATTGGATTAGTCATGGAGCATATATATGGGTCATCAGATCAAGCCCAGGAAGGAGGGGAAGTGTTGTCAGAGAAAATTTGATCCTAGCTGTTGGATCTACGTGCAAGCGAACATGAGTCATAATATCTCATAGTTCAGTAGTTCGTTGATTTAGAGGATCGCGGGTAAAAAATTCTTTAGTGACAAATTCCCCAAAGTTATGAAGTCCCTAAGTAAATCCAAGTTGTTCATTATTCGTGACACATGGACCATGGATCCCTACCCTTTGCCACTTCGGTGTTTGGCAATTTGGGATTCTAGTGGTGATTAGAAGCTAAAATTCTTGAAGAACATATTTTCAAAGTAGATCATAGTCGTTGGTTGTTGGAGAAGTGTGGACCGTTGATCTGGGTGCCTGCTCGGGAATTTGTCTCTTCAACGTTCGTGAGAATCGATGTGTATTGAGGTCAGAAATTTCGAAGCCCAAAGTAACGAAGTGTCAGAGCCCCGAGGCTCTAGATAGGTGCCTTTCTGGAAAGAAATCGGTTCCATCCCTCAGTCATATGAGATTTTGACCGAAGTTAAGGGGCTAGTGCCCGAAATATGATTTCAAGGATAAAGGAGCTAAACAGGAGAGCCCGCAAGGTTCAGATTCATATAAAACTGTGCCTAAGGAGATTTTAAAGGGCCTATGTACATTGGATGGGATCTAATAGGGATCTGAGAGCTTATTCATCTCCTCAGTAGAATGATGCTAGACTAAGAGGTTGCACAAACCCCAAGGAGGGGTGGGGGTTTTCATTAAGTGGTATCAGAGCCTGAGTGGAAATTTTTTCTGATACCATCACGTTGTATCAGAGAAGATACTTTTTTGTAGACAACATACAAAGAAAGAGAAAAACAAAGTATTGAAGCTATGCGTGAAGAACTTCTTGCAAGTGTACAACATAAAATAGACAACCAGGTGGGCTGAAAGAGAAGGACTAGTTGTGTTCTTGGAGCAAAGAAGAGCCTGTGGAGCTCTTAAGGTGAGAAATTGTTGTACAACAACCAGAGAGAAAGGAGTTCTCAGGAGAAGGATCGAGTCCAAGGTGTGCACCTACACTTAGCGGGAATGTAAAATCTCAGAGAGAAGGTTCTAGTAGGTGAACCAAGGACTAAGCGACCAGAGCTTGTCAGAGGATGACTGTAGCTCACAAAAAGAAAGTGGAAGCTCAGAGAATTTCCAGGAGGACAGGGAGAGGAGAAAATGGCTATTGAAGGCCATAGACAAGATCCAAGAGGAGACCACAAGAAGATAAGCACAGAGGTAATGGACAAGGATCTCAAGGAGAATTGAGAGGAGCTTGAAAGGTTGATGCTAAAAATTTAGTAAGGAGATCAAGGAAGTTGGAGGTATGAGTGGCTCGTTAAGATGAAGGTGAGGTGGAATATCCAATAGTTTATTTCTAGGAGGCAGAAGCATATTGATCGCAACCTCCGCCCTCGACGGGTCAGTCGCTCCACCAGGACCTTCTTTTCCCCGCGGCCCGAAGAGTCGATACTCTTCCAACTCCCTCGGGAGGTCTTTACCCACAGTTTTCTCCGTCGATCCTTGCTATGATTCTAACGAAGGATCGTTTTCCGCGGCTTCGCGAATCCCGCGACCGGAAATCTGACTCTCGGGTTCCGAGACCCGATATTCCCAGTCAGCGTTGACCCTATCTCTATTTGTCGGGACCTCGCACTATCGCGACTCGCGACTCTATGCCAGCGAACGCTCAACCTCCGAGATCCGAAGTCCCGAGATGCCCACGGCTCGGAATCTCGCGATCTCGCCCACTCGTCACTTCTGGGCCGGACTTCGAGGCATCCAAATCCCGAGATCTGATGTCCCGTGACCCCTTGTCACGTCATCAAAGACAGATGTGCACCATGCAAATGTTCTGAGTCGTCGCGTTTCGCATCCTCGTGATCTCACACTATGAGAAACAAGAATCCTTCGTCGCGAACTCCCGATCCATCTGACCTATAAGTAGGATCACGCTTCAGTGATTCTCCCTGAGAATTTCAAGTCATCGATTCTCTTCCTCTTAAAGAGTTCCTCTGTTCCCCACCTGTATCAGTGCAAGTGAAAACTAAGGTACTATCCCTCCAGGGCTGTTACCAACTCAGACTTGCTTCAGGGGTTCCAATCCGACCTGCACTCACCTGCATGGCTCGAATAACTCCAAACGGCTCTGAACTAAGGAGAACCAAAGTTCAACTGCGTAGCCTCCTCAACGTACTCTATACGGAGGTATTCAACTGCACTCAACGCAGGAATCTCCTGGCTTAAGCAGAGAACAATTTGAACTCCTTCTCACAGACGCTCAACCTCTAATTCTTCCACATAATTACGTACACAGCATACGAAAGAAAGATATACCTGGAAACAAAGATGCTAAGGCATAACCCCAACAACACATAGAGGATAATCACATCCATGGGGGGGGGGATTCAACTTAGTCACTCCTGGCGGTCGAGAACAAGAGTTCTCCTATTGAACCTCCTCTACGCACTCTATGCGGAGGAATTCAACTGCACTCTATGAAGGAATCTCCCGGTTCAATCAGTGGAATGAGCGAAACTCATTCTCTCCTTTCTCCCAGATTCCTAATCTGCCATGAGATCACATATGCAGCATAAATAATGAAATCATAATAAGAAGCAAGCATACAACAACATAAAGTTAACAGTATACAGAGAATAATCACAGCCATGAAATTTGAATCAATTTCCTCTATTAACTCAATATCTGTACATGGGGATTTTTCCACCAGCTCTCTGCCTATTCTCCTCCCTTCTCCTCAATGCTAATGCTGATACTGACTCTACCACTAATCCAATAATACAAAGGAGGGTGTCTTTATCCCATTTTCCCTCTCAAAAGCTAAATTGTCAAATCTAAACTTAATGATCCTATCTACCTGCACTAAATCTACTCTCTCTGCATTAAATCTAATAAGTGCCTCTGCTGTACAAGGACGAGAGATTATCTGCTCACGGTCTATTTCAGTATACAAGTACGCCTAAATAAGGAGGCTTTTATGTAAACGGCGGTGCTCATCAAAATGGTCAAAACCGTGATGCTGGCGTCACCCTGCAGTCTTTTCCTTACTCTAAGTGTAGCTTCGCATGACGAGGTGCGGATGCTCCTGCATCATACTCCTCGGCTCAAAAATATTTCATGGGCTCCTGTCCATGAGCTCCTGTATTGTATGTCCATGCTTCTGAATCACTGCCTCAGTCTCCCAGCTGGCATCCTCCACTGGGTGGTTCTTCCATTTCACCAGGTATTCCAAATACTGCTTCCTCCTGGTCTTCTTACCTGCTCGTTGATCCAGTATGCACTCCATTTCAGGCTTCTGGGCAACTGGCAACTGCTTCTGCCACTGGACCCCTGGTTCCTCTGTTCCAGTGCTTGTTCCTTCCGTCCTGTAGGGGTATAAATCCGAAATATTGAATATCGGAGATATCCCAATGCCTTCTGGTAATTCAAGCTCGTATGCATTTTCCCCAAATCTCTTTAGAACTCTACATGGCCCAATTTTCTTCATCTTGAGCTTGTTGTATGTTCCCCTTGGGAACCTTTCTTTCCTCAAGTGCGCCAGAACCATGTCTCCAACTTCGAACTGAAGTCGTCTCCTCCTCTGGTCGGCTCTGCGCTTATACTCCTGATTCGACTTCTGCAGTCGCTGCTTCACCTCTGCATGAAGTTCTTGCATGGCTTCAGCAAATTCTTCAGCCCTTGCGCTACTAGTCTCAGTCTGTGCTGACTTCCTGAGTTCAGACACTCCTCTCGGCTGCGTCCCATATAAAATCTGAAATGGGCTCTTTCCTGTACTTCGATTTACCAAATCGTTGTACGCAAACTCGACCTGTGGTAAGATCTGATCCCAACTGTTGTGATGCTCCGTCACCAGACTCCTCAACATATCTCCCAATCTTCGGTTAACCACCTCAGTCTACCCATCTGTCTGTGGATGATATGCAGAGCTGAATGCTAAATCAGTCCCTAGCTTCTTCCATAGCGTCCTCCAAAAATGACCTATGAATTTTGTATCCCAATCCGAGACTATGCTTCTCGGCAATCCATGCAATCTCACGATCTCTTTGAAAAATAAATTCGCGATGTGCGTGGCGTCGCTCGTCTTATGACAAGGTATGAAGTGTCCCATCTTCGAGAACCTATCCACCACAACAAAGATGGAATCAACTCCTCGTTGTGTTTTAGGCAAACCTAACACAAAATCCATACTAATGGCTTCCCATGGCCTCTCGGGTATGGGTAATGGCTGATAGAACCCTGTGGTCTGCTTTCGGCCCTTCGCGTGCTGACATATCCTGCACCTGTCAACAAACCTCTTCACATCTGTTCTCATACCTGGCCAAAAATACGATTCACCTAGCTTGGCGAATGTTTTGTCATGCCCGAAATGACCTGCTAAGCCTCCG
>ML785718.1:430768-467428 GCA_009831015.1 Picea engelmannii
CTATCTACCTGCACTAAATCTACTCTCTCTGCATTAAATCTAATAAGTGCCTCTATTGTACAAGGACGAGAGCTTATCTACTCGCGGTCTATTTCAGTATACAAGTACGCCTAAATAAGGAGGCTTTTATGTAAACGACGACGCTCATCAAAATGGTCAAAACCGTGATGCTGGCGTCACCCTGCAGTCTTTTCCTTACTCTAAGTGCAGCTTCGCATGACGAGGTGCGGATGATCCTGCATCACATATACTAAGGAGGTGGTTGAGGTAAGTGGAAAACCTTAGGAACATCTAGGAGAAGATGGTTTAAGTTTGTGAACCAGAATATGGAGAGAGCCTCGATGATGAGGAAGAGAGGTCAGTTAAAGATATTGAATACTGCTAGAAAGGGAGAAAGGAAAAGTCAGGTTGTCATGTGGGAAAGGATGAAATGAGACTGTGTGAGAGTCTAAGGAACTCAGAGGAGATTTCAGATCGACAAGGAGTGATGAAAGAAAGGGAAGGATATAATACTCATGAGCATGAAGATTCATGTGGGGTTGCATACCATGTGAATGAAGATGATGAGAAGTTGAATACTTCAACTCTCAAGGAGGAAGATCAAAACTTCATTTTGATCATTGGGGGAATCAACATATTCCTGCCAAGAATCCCAGCAGAGGCCACCGCATGTGATTTACATGAGGAGGTGATGTAGGAGGAATCTGAGGAAGAGTCCATTGGGACAAATGTTTTTAAAATTAACAGTTTATGTGAAACTGCAGGTGCAGGAGAAGAAAGATAACCAATAGAGACTGTCATGGAGGAAGAGAAGGAACAAATATTGAAATCTTCCCAAGAGGTTAAAGGAGAGGAGGCCCAAACAATTGTGAGGCAAAGGAATGTTCAGGAGGAGCATTCAAATGTAGTACTCACTCAGTGGGAGACAAAGTTGAAGATGTTGGAGGATTGGTTACACAATCCAGAGATAAAGGAAGACTGTCAAAACAAGACAATCACACAAAGTGGAGAAGAATTCCAACATGAGGAGCAACTGGATGGAGCTGGAATTATGCCATCTTGAGGAGGTGAAAAAGGAACATAGGAATTGTGTTGACGGGCAAAATTGTCCGTCCGTCAATTGATAGAGTGGAACCGGTCCGGGGTTGTCTAATAACCCAAGCCATTTGGAATGAACCACCCTGACGGGTTTAACGACTCCGTTGGCCGCTCTAAGATACTAAGAAAACCAAAGAGAAAACAAAACAAAACTAACTAATCTAACTAAAACAAATAAAACTAACTAAACTAACACTAAATACAAGAAACTAACTAACTAAATAAAAGAAACTAAACTAACTAAAACTAATAAAACAAACTAAACAAACTAAAACTAACTAAAACTAATAAAACTAACTAAACTAACTAAAACTAACTAAAACTAATAAAACAAACTAATACACTAATCTAATTAAAACAAACTACTAAATACATTAAACTAAAACTAAATATAAACTACTCTAACTATTCTATTTACTATCACACTAACTTTAATAATTAGTTGTCTAACTACTTGTTACACTATAACTTATTCACAAATATACAATATAAACAATCTACAGATTTAATTAAAACCTACAAAACTCATGTGCTTTCTACCCTAAGACAACCAGAGATATTTTTTGATTTTTATATTTTATGAAAAAGAAATTAAACTCACTGAAATTAAATGATCTAATATGCTAACTGAAATTAAACAATCTAATATATCAAACATATATATCTAACTAAAAAATATTAATAAATATGCTAACAGATAAATGACAGATTGACCTGGAAGCGCTCCTAATTTGTCCTATGTATGGTGACTTCGAAGTTGGTCGGAGGAAGGAAACTCGCACCGATTAATCCATAAGCTTCTCGTAAACAATAGGCTGCGCTGCTCTTTGAGTTGTTTACAGTACAAACAAGACATAAAAAATCATAACAATTAAATGATTTATAAATCTCTGCAATAAGGGAAACCTGTTATGCAAAAACTTATACTTAATAATTCAACTTATGAAGAAGAGAAATCTGTCATTCACAAACTGAATTAAGAAATTGCTATGTTCTTTAAATACTAGGAAGAAACCAGATATGGATAACAATGACTAAATTATATCATTTGCACATGATTAAGATAGCTAAAGTAGTCATTAACCAGATACAAATTGATATACACAACATGAAACAAAATATTGATATAATGAGAAGCTAAAGCTGTAACAAAACACCAAATTCTGCCTCAGTCTGTATTAAAACTCCATATCCTTGTTCTCCCACGAATGAGGATGATCATTATTACAAAAATGATAGGCATTTATAAGTCTCTCCACAGGGTAAAACCTCCCTGTGGATAATATCAAACTGTTTTACATAATCTGGGAAATATCCCAAAATCAACTAAACTAGGAAACTAAAATGCAAGTGAAATCTTTGAAATATCCCCCAACTGCTCATCATATCCACTGCAATTTCAAATTGATCTGCAATAGACCAAACATATCAAGTTAGAAAGGTATTTCATTTACAAAACAGTAAAAATTTGATTTTACAGACTTAGCTACATAATCATCTGATTCTGTAGCTAGTCTAAAATAGCATACAGGATCAGATAGAAATCAAATCAAATCTTTTTTTAAAAGAATCAAATCCAACTTTCTTTCAATAAACAAAAACAACAAATCACTAATGATTCAAATGATTTATCATTCAATATAAAACATAATCAAAAGTGATTTAATCGAAACAGGGGTGAGAATACTCTGTTTCATTTTACCATAAAATCGGGTCAAACAGTAACAAGACTGTTTCATATCCAATGAAATCCATAGTGAGTCATATCATGTGCGATACGATCTAATCCAACACAACCAATCCATTCCTTATAGCTATAATAAAGTAGCATAAGATTCATGTTGTTTTAATTAAATACAAACATGGAAATATTGTTACGATCATGGGTAAATATAACATCATCAACCAAAATTCACCATAGATTTCGATTGCTGAGCATTACATAGTCAACAGACAGGATCAATTAATAGTGATCACAACCATCATCAAGTCGACAGAAATTATAATCATAAACTGGGCAACAATCGAAACAAATCGTGACTGAGTTGAATATAGAATAATAGTGAATCCAATCTCGTTTTACAAATCAACTTGTAACTGAATATTCATTACAAATCCAACCAATAACAGAGTCATTCTAACAACAAACGAAAACGAATTAACTGGTTGGGTTTCACATAACCCTTACGAATTGAATCCATTCACGATTTGGGTGAATTTGTACAGAATCATTTTTTTAAAAACAATCCAAACTGTATTCGAATTGGTCGAAAACCATAATTGACATAAAACCGTAATAGTTAACCATATCATAATTGTTACCAATCATAGAATATACATCATAACGAAATCAAAATGAAATGCGATTGTGTTCAGAATCAAAATATGAGGAACAACTTGTCTCTATCAAACGACTTCAATCGACAGTAGAGCATTCATTTTGGCTAAATCAAACAACTCAAATCCATATCAAATCAAATCGGATCGATTAAAATCTAATCAAAACTAAACTGGGAAACGGAATTCCATTCAGTCAAAGCAAGGCTAAGTATACAATGTAACGAAACCAAGCAATATTGAACAGAGCTATTCAGACCAAATTTGAATTGTTATATAAACTCATACTATTTACAAAAAATGATTGATATTACACATACTTGTGTGACGAGGCTATCCAATTACGCCAGCTTAGAATTCACCACAGCCGTGGCCGATTCCACATTTTTAAACAAAATGGAGCCTGTCGTTCTTTGTCTCTTATCAGTGGTTTGTAGCTCAGCCTTTTGACGGGTAAGTAGTGTAACCTGGTCCTCCAAAGATTTAATCTTTGACTGTAGCATCGGAACATCAAGATAATATCTCTCTAACCATGAGCCGCATTGATCATAGGGTGGCACTGTAGGCTTCGACAGAGCAGGAGAGGGTATAGATGAATGAACGGGGGTTTCACAAGGCAGCTTAATTCCTGGGTAGTTTGGGTCGTTTTGCAAACAAGGTGGTAGGTTTGACACGAATTCATATGAGGGTTTTTCACACAAACCTTCCGAATAGGGATATTCGCTTGCCAAAAAATGTTCAATCTCTGAATCAGAGTCCTCGCTCAACACGATAGGGTCAGGATTGACAGGGGGTTTTGGCTTATTCCTCGCCATTCAAGAGATTAGATGCGCATTCTTTTTGCCTTTGTCGTTTGCGGTGGGTTTGGCTTTAGGATTCTTTCCCACATGCTTAACAGTTTCGACATCCTTGGTCACAGAGTGGGGTAGGTCGATAGGTGAGTCGGGTAAGGGTTTAGGTAAAAGGATACTGTAGGGTACCGGGGGTACAAACTTGTCCTCGGTCACCACAGGTTTGTCAACCTCTGGAGGATTCGAATCCACAAAATTATTGCGAGCAAGGAAATCGTTCCAGCAGTCTCGGTGTAACCCCAGATGACAAACAACAATCATTTTAACCAGCCCATAGTGAAAGAGGTTGTTGTCTACCTAGTTCCTTTTGTATTTTTTAGACATTTTGAACATGATTCTATGCATATAGTATGGCATATTAAGCTCAAAACCCATAAAAACCATAAGTAAATGAAGGTGGTGCAAGAAAACAAACCATACCGACCTTCGCAAGTGATGAACTATTTGATAATCATCAATAAGTCATGCCAGCGTTGTTTAAGCATGTTCACAAGTAAACCTTTGTCACAGGAGCTAACCTTACACGAATGAAAGAGAAAAGTCCAAGGGACTTCTTCTACCTTGCAATTCTGGGACCATCATTGTCCAGTGATAGGCAAACCTGTAGCAAGACTTACAAATTGCTCGTCAATTTTCAATTGAACATTGTCGACCTTGGCTCAATAGCCATCAAAGGTCAATGTGAATTACCTCGCAACGCAGAGGTTAAAACCATCAAATTTCTGTATGAACGGGAGCCACCCATTTTCCTCAAGGTCACTGCGAGCACTGTTGAACATCAACAGAGCCTGGCTACCATTCGGTTCAGCCCTCACGACTGGAGCCATGAGCACATGGTAAGGGTTTGGGTCCAAAACACCAGCACACAAGAGCAGATTCACTCGGTCTAAGCACTATGAACGATCAAAGGGGAAGCATTAATGTGCGCATGCGAGGGTGGTGGAATCACTTACCACCATGCAAAATATTAATGGCAAAGTACAACCGGCGTATTAACCCTCTGTTGAAACAATCATAACATAGTTCAAATCATACTATTCAACCAACCCAAAAATCAAACGATGAATAATATACCAATGCGCCACTTACCATATTTCAAGCCATGAATATTAAATGTGAAATGAAACCCAAACGTTTAACCAATGTGCCATTGCATAAATAAACATTTTAATCAAAGGTTTAAAAACATTGTGACAATTTTTTTCATAAAATCGACAAGCTAAGAGCTATAACAATAAGGATCACATCATATAAAACAAAATAAACCATGACCCCTATGTAATTCAATGACTAGGAAAGTTTCAAAAAACATAAATTTTCATGCTCAATACTGTACCAATTAAATAAAAATCAAGTTGCGCAATTAAAGTAAGAATAGGGAAATAGGCACAGTTCGAAAATCTTTTAGCCACTTAATGATAATTTAGAGGTAAGTGCCATTCAAAATATCAATAAAATATCATGACAATTCAATGAACGATGGATGAGTTTTCACGCTTACAGTCGTGAAAACTAAATGGAGACCAATGTCGCAAAGAATGGAAATATCGCCTATTTGAAGAAATGTGATGACAATTTAAAGTTCACAAGACATAAGTGTAGGCAGCTTATAGGGCAATGGAAAAATTGAATTGGCTACCAACAATGGCGACACACTGGTAGAAGCAGTTATCTCTGTCAAAAGAAATAAATTTAGATTAGGACAGCAAAGAAAATTTCAACTTAAAAAACAACAATCAGAAAATCGTACAAACATCATCATTAACCATCTTTTCAAACGATGTTTTAAAAGATGAAAACTAATAACAGTCTTAAGATCAACAAGTCACGATATTAATGATAAAATATTCAATACTGTTGGCATGGCCACTGCTTCCAGCAGACGTCCGTAGCCTCGACAGGGTTTCCATTTAACCCACTCTGACATCTGTATCCTGTCAAGAAGTTCTAGATCAGAATAAAGGACAATAAAGAGGTTTCTCATAATTTTTTACATATTTTCATGTACCCGACATTGCTTCGCTGCCAGTAGGCCTGTTCAGTACCCCGACGAAGTTGTCTTGTCGCCATGCTTTCATTTACCCGCTGCTAGCAGACCTGTTCAGTATCCCGGTGGGTTTACAAGCACTTCCCACAACTCTTATTAATATTTTATTTTGTTTTCTTTTGCAAATATATAGTTGAGCAGGGTGACCCTGATAATCTTGATTTTTAACATATTTTTTAGACCTCATCAGATTTTTTTTTAACACTGTCCTTTATTCAGCCCCAGAAATGTTTTATTTACAAAAACAACTTCCTACAATAGGGAGACATCTTTTGAGTCTTTCCTTTACGGAAAAGGGACAGCGTAAAAAGATAATAGATGATCATGACAAACTTTGCTCGGAGATTGAAATCAGTAAACTTCTTTCAAACAACAAAATTTTCCAACATAAATATCAATTCCATGAATATATCACTGATGTTTGTACAAACTTTCAGAAGTTATTTCAGCGAAGAAATTTTTCTATGGTCTTGTCTGAATGGCTCAGTGCACAGATATGCATATTTTACAAAAAACACAAAAAGAGGCTGATCAATTCAAATCAAAACCAAAATAGAAAGCAAACGAAAATGCAAACAAAAATGAAATATTTACATAATATACAGAGGTAGTTATCAAGCAAAGTATCTTTTCAGGGCTTGACCATTCACCGGATAGGTGTCAAGCTGCCCTTCAAGATTCTGTAATCGAAAGGAACTAGGACCCAACTTTTTAGTAATTAAAAATGGCCCAAGCCATAAGTTTTGAAACTTGGTGTGCTCACCCTTTCCTTCGTGTGGTTTGTCCCACTTTAAGACGAGATCGCCTACTTCAAAATTCCTATCAGAAGAAGAATTAGAATCGAACCATCTTTTAATAAATTGTTGATGTTGGTCTAACTTACGCTTAGCTCGATTTCTTTCTTCTTCTAACTTCATCAAAGCGTTAATGCGGCTTTCTAAAGGAGGACAATCTTCTTCTTGGACCTTTTGTGACAATTGAAGTGAAGGAAGAAGAATGTGAGGTGGCAGAATGGCTTCTCTGCCATAAATGAGGAAAAAAGGGGAGTTACCTATAGTGTCTTTGGGTGTTACCCTATCATCCCATAGTGCATTTAATAGTGCATTGTGCCATTTCTTGTGATTTTCATCCACGGTTCTCTTGATGATTTTGATCAATTTTTTGTTTGTTGATTCTGCTAAGTCGTTTCCCTGGGGATAGTAACTTGCAGAATACTTAAGATTTATTCCTTTCTCCAAAGAAAACTCACTCATATCTAGAGAAGAAAATTATGAAGCGTTATCAAAGACTAGGCAATCAGGGATACCGAAACGAGTGATGATATTCGAGTTCAGAAAAGTGATCACCTGACTTGTGTTAACAGTTCTTAGCGCGGGGGCTTTAGACCATCAAGTAAAGTAATCAGTGGCTATCACAATATACTTGTGTTGTTGTGAGGATGGAGGGTTAATAGGACCTATGATATCAAGGCCCCATTCCTGGAAAAGAGAATCGACTAAAACGGGTTGCAAGGGGAAGGCTGGTTTTTGCAACCGCTCTGATGCTTTCTGATAGATGATACATTTGCGACACAAAGCATGGGCGTCCCCAAAAAATGTGGGCCAGTAGTAACCGTCTCTTAAAACCTTATGAGCAGTGGTATCGCCACCGAAGTGACCACCAGCTTCTCCTACATGAAACTCAAGCAAGACTTTTTCTGCTTCGTCTTTTTCAAGGCAACGCATCAGTATGTCGTCAAAATTTTGACGAAACAGTATACTGTTAACTAGATGAAAGGAGGTGGACTTTAGTCTCAACGCTCTTCTCTTGGTGGGGTCAAGGCGACGGGGTGATGATCCATGTTCAAGACAAAATCTAATATCGTCGTACCAAGGACTTACGAGGTTTTGTGTGCAACAGATCAAACTTTGAACCCGTTGTTCTAGGTTTGACGTATCATTATCCTCTTGCTGTCCTATTTCCGAATCAGCAACCAACTTACACAACCCTTAGCCTCTCACGATCTGTGCTGGGGTGATCTCTAAGTCATACTCCTGCAAGGAGGTGACCCAGTTGGCTCTATTCTCTCCTAACTCCTTTTATACTAATAAGTTCCTTACGGCAGGGTAGGGGACAATGACCTTCATCCTTGACTTCAAAAGATAGGACCGGAAATGCTTAACTTCTTTGAAAACAACATAGGCTTGCCGATCGACTACTGGGTAGTTAAGTTCAATGCCTTTAAAAGCAGAGCTCATAAAGGCGATGGGTACTTTGTTGTTCTCGGAATTCTTCTGAGTTAGGACTGCGGCATAGGAACGATCAGAGGCAAAAGTATAGAGTGTAAAGTCTTGAGAGAAATCAGGGCTCTTGAGAGACGGAGCGTCTATTATGGCCTTATTTATGTCATTAAAAGCTTGGTTTTCTGTGGGTCCCCAGTGATATTGGGTGTCTTTCTTAATCAGATTCTGGAGAGGCCTGACCATTTCGGAGAAACTGGGGACAAATCTTCTCACGAAATTAACCTGGCCTAGGAAAGACTACATGGATTTTTTGGATGTAGGTGGGGGAAGTTTAGCGATGACTTGAGTCCTCTTGGGGTCAATAATCATACCATCACTAGAAACAATGAATCCTAGTAATTTACCCTGTTCTACTGCAAAAATGGACTTCTTGGGGTTCAAGGAGATGTCGTATTTATGACATCGTAGCAGAACAACTCGTAAGTGAGTTAGATGATCGTCTTTGTTTTTAGAATAAATGGTCACATCATCTAAGTAAACTACTAAGGAGTGATTGATTAAGCCTCGAAAAGCAATGTCCATTGCTCTATGAAAGGTAGCACCAGCATTAATCAATCCAAAAGGCATTTTGCGATAAGCATAAGTGCCCCACGGGGTACGGAAGGTAGTTTTTAGTTGGTCTGGCAGAGACATCAAGACTTGGTTGTATCCAGAGAACCTATCTAGTAAGGATAGCCTCTTGGAACCAGATAATTGTTGAAGGATCTGTTCCATGGGAGGGACAGGATAATTATCTTTGTCAGACGCTTTGTTGAGGTTTCGGAAATCGACACAAAGTCGAATTTCCCCGTTTTTCTTCTGAACTAGGACGAGATTGGATACCCATTGAGTGTGTCTAACAGGAAAAATTATTTTATCACTTAGGAGTTTATTGAATTCTTTTTGAACGGTCGGTTCTAATTTAGGATGCATTTTCCTCAATTTCTGTTGGAAGGGTAAGGTTTGGGGCTTCATCGGGATGACATGGTGTATAATATTAGGATCAAACATTTTAAGATCATCGTAAGTCCATGCAAAGACATCCTTGAATTCTTTGAATAATTTAACAAAAGCAGCTTTTTCATGTCTAGAACATCCCAAGCCTAGATTGATACATTGAGGATTTTCATTAGTCCCTAAATTGACTTTTTCATAAGATAATGAGGAACTATTGGTTTTACAATTGACCGTCTTTTTAAATTTATCTTCAAAATCATAAAACTTTTCTAGTCTAACAACAGATTTGGGTATGAAATTTACCATGTCCAAAAGAGCTTCAGGAGATTTCAGATTAGGTATTACCGTAAAGTCGTGCAAATTGTCGTCGTGCGTCCGTTCATCTATCACTGCACCTTGAAAGGTTTCTTCCATGTGCAGAAAGTTAATGATCTGCTGATCATCGTCAAATACTCTCCAGTTTGTGATATTGTCTGGAACAGATGGTCGAAACAATAGCTCCACGGAGAATGCGTTTGGGGATAAGCCTTCTGTAGGAAGAAGTTTAGAGGCTACATTAGCTAGTAGATCTGCTTCAGTGTTATTTAATCTAGGAATGGAATTTATATTAAAAGCAGAAAATTTGTTCATTAAACTCCATACCTCATACTGGTAACTTTTGAGATGCGGGGAAAGACAGTGTATAGAGTCTCTTACCTATCTAACCATTATTTCAGAGTTGCCGAATACAACCAGATTTTGAATGTTCATGTCCAAGGCTTTTCTGAGACCTTGCAATAAAGCCTCATATTCTGTAGTATTGTTAGTACATTCAAATTCTAGTCTACAAGCCAATAATGTCTTGTTACCTGCCGAATCAATAATGATGCAGGCTGCACTAGCTCCTTCTTTAGACTTGGAACTGTCGAAATATAAAGACCAAATTTGATTTCCATCAGGCTCATGGGACTGTTGCATAGAAGCTGTCGGTTGCACATATGCCATGATCTCAGAATGTTGTTCTGGGTTGTTGATAGGTGAAACTTCACCTATGAAATTTCCAAAGAAGGTTTCCATCCCTTGGACTTCAGGTGAATCAGTAGGAGGTGTGTATGGTTCATTTGGGTCGTTCAAATCCATGACCGTGAACTTAAGGTAACACTCACGATTCACCCTGATCTTGTTGGGATTACCATTTTCTGGAAGCCATAAGTGAGGACAGTCCATCGCGAAGTAACCGTGTAGCTGCTCCGACCAGTCCCTGCTCAAAAACAGACCATACACTTATGGAATATCCACCACAATTATATCAATAACCTGATGAACCTTTGGGTTAGACGACAATCTAATCAATACATTTTTTAGTTCTCCTATAACTTTTACATTTGTTTGATCAAGTTGTATGATTTTCAAAGAAGATGGTTCCACTTCAGCATTAATCTTTTGGCAGATAGACCAAGGCATCACATTTGATGATTCCCCTGAGTCAACCATACAATTATGCACATTTCTATTGAAGATTTCGAAAGTTAAAAGAAAAGGAGGTACATTCTTGCGAGTACTTAGAGTAGTAGCTTATGGTTTCTTACTCGCAGTTTCTAATGCTACTTTATCTACATTATTTACATTATTATTTACACTATTTACAGGAGTTACAGGAAGGTTTCCTTTATCTTGAGGATCAGGATTGTTTTTAGTGGAAGTCTTCTGCGACACTTTGCTTTGCACAACCTTGTTACCATTTGAATTACCATTCTTGCCATTTTCTGAAATATTTTGCAACATCTTTTGTAACAGAAATGGAAACTTCAACAACTCATAAATAGAAATGTTAGCCCTTAATTTTTTAAGATCTTCAACTACATCATAATCTAGTTTAGGGCTGACATTATTCTGTTTAATTTCTGCTGATTTAGATGACTTTGGAGATGAAATTGTAGTGTTCTCGGCAGGAGGTTTATTTGCTGTCTTATTCCTAATGTTGTAGGGGTGAATAGTCTCGAAGTTAGCTTGAAAGATGTTATCCGAGAAGTGTCCAAAGATGTTTGGAGAAGACTCTTCTTCTTGAACTGTTTCCTGCTCTACTTCCTCCTAAGGGATTTCAGGAGGCATCAAGTTATCTTGGGCTTCTAGAATTGTCTGAAGAGCACATTGCAAACTTTCTAGGTTCAAGCCTTAAGGGTTTGGATTAGGCCGGTTGGTGGGAAAAGGCTTTCGGAAAGGAGGTTTAAAGGGTCCTTTACTCGAGGAATCTTCTTCAGTTGACCTTTTTAAATCTATAACTTGATTAGACAATTTTTGTACAACTTTAGTTAAATTTTCCAAATCAGAGTTTTCAGGTTGTGTTTTGCTTTGTGTAGGTCTGGGGGGTATTTCAATCTTCTTTTTGGAAGAAGAAACAGTCTCAGTTTCATTGCTAGATGAATCCTTAAGGCTAAGTATGTCTTTTTCAATTTGAGTAGCTTCTTTGAAGGCTTCTAACAACGTGGCCTTTTTAGATCATTTTACCCAAATAACTATGCTTTGATGTAGGCCTTTAGTGTAGTAAGCTATTACAAGACTCTCAGTAGGCATAGAATCTGCAAGGATTCAATTTTTAAGTGTTAAGAATCTTTGATTGAAATCTTTTACTTTTTCTTTTGGGTTCATTCTTAAGCTTGAAAGATCCATTACCAAGACTTCCGGAGGTTTACCATCTCCGAATTTTTCCAAAAAGCATGACTCAAACTTTTCCCAAGATACTATGGTATGGGGTTGTTGGGCAAAGTACCAAGTGGATGCATTACCCTCAAAAGTATAAGGGAACAACCTACAGACAACATCTTCATGTTCAACATTATGGAGTCTGATGGCTAACATAAAATTTTTGATATGATCTTCAACTATCTGTTTTGAATCGGGATCAAACTTAGGAAGCCATTTCTCCGGGTGCTTAGGTAAAGGGTGCTGGGCTCCAGGTACAGCTACAACATCCTGGTCCAACTAGGGTCTAGCAGGGTTGTTCTGATTTGCCATTGGGGTAGTGGGTGTGGAAGGTTGAGAAGGTGAATTACCTTCATCAGAAGAGGAATCTCCTCCAGAAGAGGAAGGAGATGATGGAGGTGGTGAAGGAGGTATCCCAGATCCTCCTGCAGCAGGATTTGTGTTTGGATCTGGAGGATTCACAGTGAGGTTAATATCACCTAAATGTTCTCTGATATTAGAGAAGTCTAAAGGTTGACGCCGCGGACGGTTTGGTTGCCTAAGATGAGCTAGGGCACTATGTGTTTTAATAAGAGACTGACGGATAATCTCTTGTGTATCACCACCTGTAGGATTAGGGGTTGCTGGCTCAACTGTGATCTGTGGATCTTCGGTTGAAGTAGTTGTTGTTTGAAGGGGAATATTATCATGTGAATAGCTTCTAGTCACTATAGGTGAGCGATTAGGGGGGGGGGAGGAGTCTTGCGACCACCTCGTGCCATTAATTAAGTTAAGGCCCTCCTTCTAGCGCCATTTGTTGATGGGCGAAATTTTTCATCCGTCAATTGAGAGAGTGGAACCGGCCTGGGGTTGTCTAATAACCCAAGCCGTTTGGAATGAACCACCCTGATGGGTTTAACGGCTTCGTTGGCTGCTCTAAGATCCTAAGAAAACCAAAGAGAAAACAAAACAAAACTAACTAATCTAACTAAAACAAATAAAACTAACTAAACTAACACTAAATACAAGAAACTAACTAACTAAATAAAAGAAACTAAACTAACTAAAACTAATAAAACAAACTAGACTAACTAAAACTAACCAAAACTAATAAAACAAACTAAACTAACTAAAACTAACTAAAACTAATAAAACAAACTAATACACTAATCTAATTAAAACAAACTACTAAATAAATTAAACTAAAACTAAATATAAACTACTCTAACTATTCTATTTACTATCACACTAACTTTAATAATTAGTTGTCTAACTACTTGTTACACTATAACTTATTCACAAATATACAATATAAACAATCTACAGATTTAATTAAAACCTGCAAAACTCATGTGCTTTCTGCCCTAAGACAGCCAGAGATATTTTTTGATTTTTATATTTTATGAAAAAGAAATTAAACTCACTGAAATTAAATGATCTAATATGCTAACTAAAATTAAACAATCTAATATATCAAACATATATATCTAACTAAAAAATATTAACAAATATGCTAACAGATAAATGACAGATTGACCTGGAAGCGCTCCTAATTTGTCCTATGTATGGTGACTTCGAAGTTGGTCGGAGGAAGGAAACTCGCACCGGTTAATCCATAAGCTTCTCGTAAACGATAGGCTGTGCTACTCTTTGAGTTGTTTACAGGACAAACAAGACATAAAAAATCATAACAATTATATGATTTATAAATCTCTGCAATAAGGGAAACCTATTATGCAAAAACTTATACTTAATAATTCAACTTATGAAGAAGAGAAATCTGTCGTTCACAAACTGAATTAAGCAATTTCTATGTTCTTTAAATACTAGGAAGAAACCAGATATGGATAACAATGACTAAATTATATCATTTTCACATGATTAAGATAGCTAAAGTAGTCATTAACCAGATACAAATTGATATACACGACATGAAACAAAATATTGATATAATGAGAAGCTAAAGCTGTAACAAAACACCAAATTGTGCCTCGGTCTGTATTAAAACTCCATATCCTTGTTCTCCCACGAATGAGGATGATCATTATTACAAAAATGATAGGTATTTATAAGTCTCTCCACAGGGTAAAACCTCCCTGTGGATAATATCAAACTATTTTACATAATCTGGGAAATATCCCAAAATCAACTAAACTAGGAAACTAAAATGCAAGTGAAATCTTTGAAATATCCCCTAACTGCTCATCATATCCACTGCAATTTCGAATTGATCTGCAATAGACCAAACATATCAAGTTATAAAGGTATTTCATTTACAAAACAATAAAAGTTTGATTCTACAGACTTAGCTATAGAATCATGTGATTCTGTAGCTAGTCTAAAATAGCATACAGGATCAGATAGAAATCAAATCAAATCTTTTTTTAAAAGAATCAAATCCAACTTTCTTTCAATAAACAAAAACAACGAATCACTAATGATTCAAATGATTTAGCATTCAATATAAAACATAATCAAAAGTGATTTAATCGAAACAGGGGTGAGAATACTCTGTTTCATTTTACCATAAAATCGGGTCAAACAGTAACAAGACTGTTTCATATCCAATGAAATCCATAGTGAGTCATATCATGTGTGATATGATCTAATCCAACACAATCAGAATCCATTTGTTATAGCTATAATAAAGTAGCATAAGATTCATGTTGTTTTAATTAAATACAAAGATGGAAAGATTGTTACGATCATGGGTAAATATAACAACATCAACCAAAATTCACCATAGATTTCGATTGCTGAGCATTACATAGTCAACAGACAGGATCAATTAATAGTGATCACAACCATCATCAAGTCAACAGAAATGATAATCATAAACTGGGCAACAATCGAAACAAATCGTGACTGAGTTGAATATAGAATAATAGTGAATCCAATCTCATTTTACAAATCAACTTGTAACTGAATATTCATTACAAATCCAACCGATAACAGAGTCTTTCTAACAACAAACCAAAATGAATTAACTGGTTGGGTTTCACATAACCGTTATGAATTGAATCCATTCACGATTTGGGTGAATTTGTACAGAATCATTTTTTAAAAAACAATCCAAACTGTATTCGAATTGGTCGAAAACCATAATTGACATAAAACCGTAAGAGTTAACCATATAATAATTGTTACCAATCATAGCATATACATCATAATGAAATCAAAACGAAATGCGATTGTGTTCAGAATCAAAATATGAGGAACAACTTGTGTCTATCAAACGACTTCAATCGACAACATAGCATTCATTTTGGCTAAATCAAACAACTTAAATCCATATGAAATCAAATCGGATCGATTAAAATCTAATCCAAACTAAACTGGGAAATGAAATTCCATTCAGTCAAAGCAAGGCTAAGTATACAATGTAACGAAACCAATCAATACTGAACAGAGCTATTCAAACCAAATTTGAATTGTTATATAAACTCATACTATTTACAAAAAATGATTGATATTACACATACCTGTGTGACGAGGCTATCCAATTATGCCAGCTTAGAATTCACCACAGCCGTGGCCGATTCCACATTTTTAAACAAAATGGAGCCTGTCATTCTTTGTCTCTTATCAGCGGTCTGTAGCTTAGCCTTTTGACGGGTAAGCAGTGTAACCTGGTCCTCCAAATATTTAATCTTTGACTGTAGCATCAGAACATCAAGATAATATATCTCTAACCATGAGCCACATTGATCACAGGGTGGCACTGTAGGCTTTGACAGAGCAGGAGAGGGTATAGATGAATGACTGGGGGTTTCACAAGGCAGCTTAATGCCTGGGTAGTCTGGGTCGTTTTGCAAACAAGGTGGTAGGTTTGACACGAAGTCATATGAGGGTTTGGCACACAAACCTTCTGAATAGGGATATTCGCTTGCCAAAAAACGTTCAATCTCTGAATCAGATTCCTCACTCAACATGATAGGGTCAGGATTGACAGGGGGTTTTAGCTTATTCCTCGCCATTCGAGATATTAGTCGCGCATTCTTTTTGCCTTTTTCGTTTGCAGTGGGTTTGGCTTTAGGATTCTTGCCCACGGGCTTAACAGTTTCGACATCCTTGGTCACAGAGTGGGGTAGGTCGATAGGTGAGTCGGGTAAGGGTTTAGGTAAAAGGATACTGTAGGGTACCAGGGGTACAGACTTGTCCTCGGTCACCACAGGTTTTTCAGCCTGTGGAGGATTCGAATCCACAAAATTATTGCGAGCAAGGAAATCATTCCAACAGTCTCGGTGTAACCCCAGATGACAAACAAAAATAATTTTAACCATCCCATAGTGAAAGAGGTTGCTGTCAGCCTGGTTCCTTTTGTATTTTTTAGACATTTTGAACAGGCTTCTATGCAGATAGTATGGCATATTAATCTCAAAACCCATAAAACCATAAGCAACCGAAGGTGGTGCAAGAAAACAAACCATACCGACCTTCGCAGGTGATGAACTGTTTGATAATCATCAATAAGTCATGCCAACGCTATTTGAGCATGTTCACAGGTAAACCTTTGTCACATGAGCTAACCTTATGCGACTGAAAGAACAAAGTCCAAGGTAATTCTACCTTGCAATTCTGGGACCATCGTTGTCCAGTGATAGGCAAACCTGTAGCAATACTTACAAACTGCTCGTCAATTTGCAATTGAACATTGCCGACCTTGGCTAAACAGCCATTAAAGGTCAATGCGAATTGCCTCGCAATGCAGAGGTTAAAACCATCAAATTTCTGTATGAACGGGAGCCACCCATTTTCCTCAAGGTCACTGCGAGCAATGTCGAACATCAATAGAGCCTGGCTACCATTTGGTTCAGCCCTCATGACTAGAGCCATGAGCACATGGTAAGGGTTTGGGTCGAAAACACCAGCACACAGGAGCAGATTCACTCGGTCTAACCACTATGAATGATCAAAGGGGAAGCATTAATGTGCGCATGCGAGGGTGGTGGAATCACTTACCGCCATGCAAAATATTAATGGAAAATTACAACCGACGTATTAACCCTCTGTTGAAACAATCATAACATAGTTCAAATCATACTATTCAGCCGACCCAAAAATCAAACGATGAATAATATACCAATGCGCCACTTACCATATTTCAAGCCATGAATATTAAATGTGAAATGAAACCCAAATGTTTAACCAACGCACCATTGCATAAATAAACATTTTAATCAAAGGTTTAAAAAAATTGTGACAATTGTTTTCATAAAATCGACAAGCTAAGAGCTATAACAATAAGGATCACATCATATAAAACAAAATAAACCATGACCCCTATGTAATTCAATCACCAGGAAAGTTTCAAAAAACATAAATTTTCATGCTCAATACCTTACCAATTAAATAAAAATCAAGTTGCGCAATTAAAGTAAGAATAGGCAAATAGGCACTGTTTGAAAATCTTTTAGCCACTTAATGATAATTCAGAGGTAAGTGACATTCAAAATATCAATAAAAGATCATGACAGTTCAAAGAATGATGGAGGAGTTTTCACGCTTACAGTCATGAAAACTAAATGGAGACCAATGTCGCAAAGAATGGAAATATCGCCTATTTGAAGAAATGCGACGATAATTTAAAGTTCAGAAGACATAGGTGTAGGGAGCTTATAGGGCAATGGAAAAATTGAATTGGCTGCCAACAATGTTGACGAGCGAAATTGTCCGTCCGTCAACAAATTGATAGAAATAAATATGTCATAGGAGATGGCTGAGAAACAACTCAGTAATATTTCTGCAGAATGGGAGTATGCAGTGGAGTGGAAAGCCAATGCCACATGATATAAAATCAACATGGGAGATCTGGATGATCTTCCCTTTAATTTGTGTGAAGAATTGGAAGCCCTGGGAAAAAGATAAATAACCCAAAGGAAGCTCGTCCAAAAAGCAAGTTGGAAATTGAAAAAGAGGATATGTAGTAGAGAATACTGGAGGAGAGGAGCCAGCCCGTGGAAAAGCTGGACGAGGAGATTGAGGAGATAAGGAAACTGATGTTGAAGTCAACAGAGGATACAGTAAAAAACAAGAGGAGGTTTATAAGAAGATATTTCAATGGCATAATGAATCAGGCACTACAACATAAAATTTGGAAACCTTGAGAAAATCCTGTAGAATCAATAGGATAGAAATAACAGCAAGGTGGAGGAGCAGATGGACAACTCTAGAATGGAGTTTGGGATCCAGGAGGATATGAACAAAAACAACAGAGGATCCATGAGAAGGAGCTCATGATTTTGTCAGAAGAGGAGTATGATGCAGGAGCATCAACATCGCGTCAACAATCAACACAACAACAAACTAGGAGGGAGAAGATCCCAAGGAGAGAGAAGCACCGACCTTCTGATTTTGCTTTAAATTTGTAAATTTAATGTATTTAAAGTTTGAAAGGCACAAGGAGAACTGATCCATTGTATATGTGTAATACTGAGTGTAAGTTTCCTTTAATGGTTGAAAAGTAAATAGATCTAGATCCGATTCAGACTAGATGTCGATTAATTGTAATTTAATGTAAGTAGGTGGAGGAAGGATCAAGAAGCCCCTCTCTTGTAAAAAGATCAATGTATTGATATCATAAGGATTATTGCATTAGATGAGAATTAGAGAGCATTAGAGAAGCTCATGAGAAGAGAAGAGAGGAGAGTAGTGAAATAAATGAGACTCTGTTGCAGTCCATTCCTGTAAACATTGTACAAAGCATTCAGATTTAATACAAAGGAATATTTCCCTGCATATGAATCTCTATGTATATTTTATGCGTTTCTAAATGTTTGTTTCTAAATTTTTTCTGTGTATTTTTATGAATTCCATGAATGTATGAATCGCTCCCTTTGCAGGAATAGATAGAATTCCCTATATGTGTGATATTGTAAGTGTTCTAGGCTCTCAAGGATAGTGTAAGGAGTGCATGTTAGAGTTGTGAAAAAACTATAAAAATCTAGTGCAAGGAGTGTGTAAGAACTCAGTTTTGAGTTTAGGAAGAGTGTTCCAGGTGGGCACACCATAACAGGTCATAGAATTACAGAAGGGATAATGCAAGGACTGCACATAGCGAGTGCAAGGAGTGCGCCTACACTTAGAGAAATGTAAAATCTCAAGGGAAATCCAGTGCAAGTGTGCACAGGGCAAGCACAAGGAGTGCACAAGTGAGTATTTAAAGTCCAAGATTCAAGAGGTAAGTGCAAGGAGTGCACGAAGCCAACATTCCATTTAAGTGTTGGTAAATCTCAATAAGGAAGAGTTCAGAGTGCCAGGAGGGCACATGAGATCATATGATAGAACAAAGGGATGAACCCTTTGAAGTTGAAGAGTTGGAAGCTCACGAGAGACAACCCAAGTGTGCGCAGGGCATATGCAAGGAGTGCAGAAGGAGAGAATATTCTAAGTTTCATACCATGGAGAAGTGCAAGGTGTGTGCTCGAGTTCAATTCATTCAATTGATAGAAGCTCGAGGAGTGATAGCGGGAGTAAGTCCCCAAAAAGAGGAAAAAATCTATTTGTTTGAAGGCGAGTGGATGAGATCAGTCCAGGAGAAGCTAGGACCTTGCACAAATGTCAAATCAAGGAAAGGAGCATAGACTTTAAACCCTTGAAGTCCTTCAGACTTCGCTACTTCGGTAAGTTTAAAGCATTTTTTGTGAAGGAGGTAAAATTTTTGAAGTCCCGAATTGAATCTACCCTAAAGATCACTCGGAGGAGTACAAGTCGTTGGATTGGCCATGGAGCATAGATTTGGGCCATCGGATCAAGCCTAGGTAGGAGGAGAAGCATTGTCATAGAATATTAGATCCCAACTGTCATATCTGCACACGAGTGAACGTGAGCTGTAAGATCTCACAGTTCAGAAGTTCATCGATCGAGAGGATCGCGAGTAAAAAGTGCTTTAGTGTGAAATTCCTCGAAGTTTCAAAGTCTCAAAGTAAATACAGGCTGTTCATTATTGGGGACATGTGGACCATGGATCCCTACCCTTCTCCACTTCGACATTTGAAGATTCAGGAGTCTAATGGTAATTAGAAGCTAAAAGTCCCGAAGCCCAGAGTTCTGAAGTAGATCACAGCCGTTGGCTTTTGTAGAAGTACAGACCATTGATCTGGGTGCTTGTTTGGGAATTCGTCGCATCGGTGTTTGGGATAATCGTTGTGTATTGAGGCTAGAAATTCTGAATCTCGAAGTAACAAAGTGTTGGAGCCCCGAAGCTCCGAATAGGCGCTTTTCTTGTAAGAACTCGGTTCCAACCCTCAATCATATGATAATTTGACCAAGGTTATGGGGCTAGTTCTCGAAATATGATTTCAAGGATAAAGGGGCTTAGAAAGAGAGCTCACGGGGTTTGGATTTGTATGGAACTATGCCTAAGGAGATTTAAAAGGGTCTGTGTACATTGGAGGGGATCCAACAAGGATTTGAGAGCTGATTCAGCTCCTCAACAGAACGATCCTAGACCAGGAGGTCACACGAACCCCAAGGAGGGGTGGGGGTTTGCATCGATTCCAACATAAATTTTGATATTCCAACATACACTCACAACCCTTACTTATCCCAATGTCAATCAATTATTTTGATGGCTCTTCTTTGTATGTTAGCACCTGGTTGAATACATTCAAGGATGGTTGTTGTAAAACAACTTAAAATATACAAAAATGAAATCTTAAGTTAATGTTATAAGTGTTAGAATAATCTTGATGTGATCATTTAACCATAGACATTACTACACCATTATCACCCAACCATATGCACAAATCCACCCTCGAGCACCTTAACCTTTGACAGAAATAATGATTCTAGGAATCCACACCAAAACCAACAGATAACCAAGAGAGCGCACTTTCTCCAAGGGTAGCGCACAAGAGAAACTAACATAAATACTGAACAATATAAAACCATACAACTATAGTTGTTGTTTCTCCTCCTCCAAACTTACGTAGTATTTCTGGTTTCCTGAGTGAGAATGTATGAGAATGAGTGAGTAAATGATCCAAGACTTCCTCTATTTATATTTATCTATCCAATGACTTTTCTGTCTGGGCCGACTTGACTTTCTGGTAATTATATTTTTTGTTTATTTTTTTTCTATCAGGCTGACTTGTCTTCGTGGAGGATAATAATTTAATATTGTATACTCTGTTGAGATGACATGTCTTCTAGGGTTTTCACACATTTGTTTAGGGTTTCTCTTGCTTTCAGGATATTCTATTCTAGTCAAAGGTTACATATGGAGGTTAATACCTCCCGCAACTACCATAATATCAACATTTCCTCTTAGCTATAGAGGTACTAATGGTATCAAACATATCCATCCATCTTCACATGGCATGGGAAAGAATCATATCCTTTTATATCATTCTACAGGTAGCATCATCATAGATCAAGTCATGAGTATAATCATCACTATCATCATCATCTGGTAGCAATATGAAATCAAAACATATAGTGGTACGTGTTCTTGGTATTCTTCCGTCATAGAAAATATCACAATATCCATGAGCCTCATTTATTTATATTGATGATCCATATCCACCACCATGTTTCTAGCACCTCGATTCATTCTTGTCCCATGACAAGAATCATGACCTCATCGGAGTCACATTCACCTCATAGTTGATCCTCTCATAGGGTCACTCCATGAATGCATTTAGCTCGATGTTATTAGACATGTGTGTCTAGCACCTCAGGTCGTTCTTGTCCCATGATAATGATTATGACCACATCGGAGCCACAAACACCTCATAGTGATCCTCTCATAGGATCACTCTGTGAATGAATTCATCTTGATGCTATCAGACACATGTAATTTCACCGCAAGCACCTTGAGTCTTCAGTCCATTGAATACTATGTCAAGATACATCTACTATGGATATAGATGTTCCCTATCTCCCCTTGTCTATATCTCAGTTCCTGTGGAGATAGAGTTGGATCGATGCTTATTAGGGCTACTCACCTACTCGTGAGTTAACTCCTCACCTAATCGTGATATTTTAAAGGCCTGATACAATTCACACATAGGATATCTAACAACAAATCGAATATTCAATCCATTGAAGATTACATCTGGGCCTATTCCCACATGATCAAGTTCATTTGATCAATATTGGAATATTAACATGATGTTGCAATCATTAATACACCCCCAAGGAAACATTTTCATTCCTTCCCAGATTTTCTCAGACATAGGCTCAATGCAAATGTTAGTTATCTTCTCATTTGTGGATAAGTGATGGAACCTCACTGCTCCTTCCTACACCATGTCTCTGATGAAGTCTTGCAAGATCCTTCAAAAACACAACCTACTTCATATATTTCATCATTGGATATGATATATGAATGAGTGATATAGATATCTTCTTCCCTTCTTGTCTACAAATCATTCTTGATTCCAAGATGAAGTAGCACCCCATGTGTTAGATCTGTCTTCTACACTCCCAATACAAAACCGTATATCCCAGTAGACATACTTCATCATCAAAGATCAATCATATCTATCTATACCACAACATTGGTACTTTCATGTTGTGTTGTAACCCAATAATATGGTCATGGCTCAACCATATACTGGCACAAGGTGCTCTCTGCAAAGAAAATTCCTATCTTGTCATACAACTTCCTGAGATGTGTCGTCATAGGTGTGGCCATGGAATTCATATCCATCATGATAAACCTCTTCATTATATTCACTAAATATATCATTTGGTGCCATCCATGCTTCCAATCCCAATATATTCGATCAGTATCCTTCTTCTCAAACTCTTAAATCAACTCCCTCTATCTGAGAGAATCCTCAGACCAAACTTTTGTATGTTGCATGTCCCTTTGCATTCTGCAAAGTGTCACAAAAATATGTTGTCTTCTTCTTGATCACTGACTCCTTCTGATTCTAACTCCCTCTTATATTCATCTCTTATGACCTTCCTAGAATAAGGAACAAGAACAAAAAAAACTCCATGGTATCCTTCGTGGAAGATATCCTACCTGGAGTCTAGTTCAGTAACCAAGAACATCTTATAAAGGAGATCAAATTCATCTTGTCAACAATGACCATTTACATAAGAACAAGAATATCTCCTAGAGAGGATATCAACAAGTGTATCTCTATTATTAAGGGGTTAGTATAATGATCATGACTTCAATAGATCAAGATGCAACATAAGATCATAGATCATAATAATGTCCTAACAGCTAGAGACATGTCATTTTTTTTAAATAATCAAACCTGGAGTCTTCACTACTAGGGAGGGTGCACTTGTTCCTATGAATGTACTGAACTCATTGCTTGGACAAGGTCTCTTGTACATCCTCTGCAAACACACTCATGTTTTGTTGGATGATAAAACTTGAAAATAATATACAAGTGTATACCTTTAAAATTTGTAGTATCATTCAACTTGTCTTCTAATCTGAAACTTGATAAAGAAGAGGTCAGAAACTGAATAAAAAAAGGTTCAATGAATAGAACAAGATAGAAGCCCTAAAATTTCAAATTTGACCACAAAAATCAATTTTGACCAAAAATCAACCTTTGACTTTGACTTTGGCCAGTCAAACTTTTACTTTGACCAGACAAACTTCAACTTTGACCCAAAAATAAAACTTCATTTTTTTGTTGGCTAAGAGGACGAGAGGGTGTGCTAGGCTAGGGTGCACTAGAATACCCAAAAATGATGTCAAATGATTCACTGAAAGTGCCCATGAAATTAGGTTTAGGGTTTGTTGCAACTGCAAAATCAGAAACCCTAGTTGTAGATGCAACTAGTGCTACAACAAGCTTGATAAAGAACTCTTGATCTACCTTCCAGTGGTTAGAGTATTTTGAAGGTAGTGTGGGCCCATAACCTATTATAATAATGTTTATGTGTTCATTTAACCATAGACAATGCTACACCATTGTCACCCAACCATAGGCACAAAGACACCCTTGAGCACCTTAACCTTTGACAGAAAGAATGATTGAAGGAAGCCACACCATAACCAACAGATAACCAAGAGAGCCCACTTTCTCCAAGGGTAGTGCATAAGGGAAAGTACCATAAAGATTGAACAAGATGAAACCATACAACTGCAACTGTTGTTGCTCCTCCTCCAAACTTCCGTACTATTTTTGGTTTCCTGAGTGAGAGTGAGTGAGTAAATGAGCCAAGGCATCCTATATTTATATTAATCTTTCTAGTGAATTTTCTAGTTGGGACGACTGTTATCGGACTAATCGGTAGGTGCGGACACTAACCAACCAAAGTGATAGCAATAGCATAAACTCAATATAAACCTATGTATGTGATCAAGGAATCATACAATAAAACACAACAAGCTTTATAGGAAAGAATCATATTATTGTATCATATTAAATGTGAAAGAGAGATTACAACCATGGCCTTGATGTAGTAAGGTCCCTTCCAACTGTCCTTCATTCCCCACACACTTCTTGCTCCAAGAATTCTGAGAGCATAGATCTGATGATATTCACAATCCATCTTGACAAAGCAAATCTCAAAGCCACTCCAACCAAGCTGATAATTCCAAACCAACCAAAAGCTAACAAGCTCAAGAACCCCTTCTCCATGAGAGATCCTCTCCTTTTATAAGTTGAAGAGGATAAGGTGAGGAGGTTAGGATGATCCCACTAAATCATGAAAGTGAGTAAGATCCAAACCATTTGAATGCCACCTCACCATGGAAGTTTCTCCTTCTAGAAGATTCAAGAAAACGTGCATTTTTCCCACATGTAAGCATTCTCGCACCTTGCTTATAGTGCAAACTATGAATTGTTTGCACCCTAGCTATGGTGCAACCTGCAAGAATTAGTCATTCTCGCACCCTAATACATAGGCAGCCTGCGAACTTCCTCTTTTGCAGGGTTTTTACTAAGGAAAATGCAACTTCTTTTCTCAGGAAAAGTTCTTCTCCCTTCTCTCTTCAGGAACTCAGGCCACTGACCCCTCTGAAGGAAACAGATAAGTTGACATCATTAACAGATAAGATGACAAAAATAATGCGTAACAACGACCTGACTTTCTGGTAATTATATTTTTTGTTTATCTTTTTCTTGTGAGGTCGACTTGTCTTCTTGGAGTATAATAATTTAATATTATATATTCTAGTGAGCCGACATGTATTCTAAGGTTTTCACACATTTGTTTAGGGTTTCTCTTGCTTTTGAAATATTCTATTCTAGTCAAAGGTTACATATGTAGGTTAATACCTCCGTCAACTACCATAATATCAACAATAAGGAAATAACAATTACTCACAAACTTTGTTATCAACCCCTTTCTTTCTTGTCCTCCTGTTTTAAGTGTTGAATGAGTTACACTTTTTTTTCTTTTCTGCAAGAAAATAATTCAAAATTAATAATTAATGCTAAATTATTTATTTATATGTACCTAATAGAAAAATTCAATGATTTCATACATTTGAAGCACGTTCTTGTTGATATGGAACCTGTTGTGATGCAATTGTGTCCATTTCTTTTACCATCTCCTTGTACATTTTTTTCGACATTCCTACTGGCATATTCCAGATATCAGCTCATTGATCATTTGGTATTTTCATAATCTTCCTGAAAAAAGTAACATGGCAATTAAATATTTTTATATTGATATATGAAAACTAAATATAACAAGATTGATATTAATAAATTAGGAATGATTTGTAGTAATATTACATATTCTAGAAAATCATTTTTAGGAATATTAATTTTTGAATCATTTAATTTTTTTTGTTGTATGTTTTTTTTATTCCAAGTATGACATGTCTCATTGACCATTGCTCTGGAAACACTTCCTGTAGTTTATATATAATCTAGTTCTTCGAATCAATGAATTTATTTCTATATTGTAAGTGGAAAGTACATCTATACGTTCGTTCCACTATATCTCTCATAGTTTCGTAAAAGTTTTCCCCCCTTTCATTAACTTCGAGCACCACTCCAGATGAGCTAAGGACCAATTTATCATCATTTACATCTTTTGTAATTTATATTTTCTTAGGATGACATTTTGTTCCTTTGTTGTTGGTCCCAATTGTAGAACATTGAACATATGCGAATTGATATATTGTTTTGAACATGCTATCTAATATCTATAAGTAAAACATTAATGAAAATTCAAAAAAATATATATATTGAATAAATAAAATTCATTCACCTCGTTCATCCTTTTGCAATTTTTTCATCAAGATTTTACACTCTTCTGCACTTATATCACAAAGAATATTATCAAGCTTCCTCATTTTATGGCTCTGCAGGACACACGCTAATCAATACATATTAGTTAAACTTACATATAGTTCAAAATTTTTTATTTTTTATAGAATTTACAAAGAACTTGCCTTTTTTTCATTTCCAGATGTGCTATCTTTGTATCCATCAGAATTTTTGTTACTTGAACTATTCTCATATATTTGTTTTTATCAATATACAACACGTACCATTCAATTCAGAAGATATTAAATATAATTTATAAATAAATTATATAATTTTCACCAAAAAAAGTATCCTGATTTGATGTATTAATATTAAAGCACCGGTGCATTACATGTTATCAAATGCACTGCTATAAAAAATATTTAAAAGAATAGTAAATTAGAGCAGTGTGCAATATATTGTTAACAACACCAATGCATTTAATGTTAAAAATGCACCGATAAAAAATATTTTAAAATACATTAAATTAAAACGATAAGTATCGTTAACAACACCTCTCCAATTGAAAAAGTGAAAAATAAAAAATACCATAAACAAAAAAAATTACACATCCATGAATGATTTTTTTTAATTATTTGCGGCATAGTCAGTGCGTTTATATCTGTAAGTGTACAAGTGCATTATATTACATAAGATGCACAGATTATCTGAAATTGTTTAAAAAAAAATGTCACAGGGCTGAGAGGGTTTGGATTCGATGCATCACACGTCAAACACTGTTTATATAGAAACATAAACCCATTAAATCTAAAAACCTAAAATGAAAAGCTATAATTATGAAGTGATAGAGGGAGTTAAACCCTGAGTTGAAGTTTTGGTAGTCACACAAACAAGAAGAAGAAAGGTCTTAGCATTGAGAATTGCCCTCATATTGCAAGAGGATAATCTCAGTACCTATCAAAAGGTTTGTGAATGTAAATTAATGATGAAAGGTCAAATGGACAAACTCAACATAAGAGTGTTTTAACACACACGTCTGGGCTAACATGCATAAGAAAATGAGGTTTTGATTAATTTCAGTCAGTGGTTTAAGGACAAAGGTGAATAGAAGGAAGACTTAGTGGAGAAGGAGGATAAGTCTGCTATAAGCATCAGGCCTTCAAGTAGCTAGGTGAAGAAAAAATTCAGTCACAAGAACCCCTTGAAACTAAAGTTTAAAACACTGAAAAACATTCATAGTAGTATTATAATCAAACATCCATTATAACAAAACCAAAACATCTCATATGGATCATCCAATCATGAGCATTTCAGAGTGAGAGGAAACAAGATGGTGAAAGGAAATTGACTTCTATTAACGAAAATGTCTCAAGTCCCATACATAGCCAGAGAACAACTTTTCTTAGTTAAAATATTAAAAAAGGGGAGCTCTTCTCAACCATCTAACCCTCTCAAATCATTCATCTGATGTATTTATAATCAAGATAGTAGTTGGTGTCTTCTCTCAAATTTGCCTCCATGGTACTTCGGACTGACAGTTTTTTGTCTCCTCGGCCAAACCCTCCATGCTTCCATTTAAGGGGGTAGTCAATTGATCAACCACTGATCCTTCTTTCATTAACTATTTTTTTTCTTTGGATCAGGATGTGGAAAAAATTCCCTCTGTGGTACTTTAGGCTGACAATTTTTTGTCTCCTCGAACAAACCCTCCATGTTTCCATTTAAGGGGGTTGTTGATATCTCTCTTTCCTATAGTGATAGACTATTTATGGTATTCTAACTCTTTTCTTCTCCTTGTGACGCTCATTTGATGATTTGTCTTAATGACCATTTTATGTTTCCATGCGTTGATCTCGGATTGGACCCCATATAAGAACATGATTGCAGAAGATGCCAAGGGTGGTTTGGTTCCACACTGCTTCGGCCCTCGCAATCCACCACCAACTGACACATACCTATTTCACAATGCAGTGTGGCCATCGATTTGATGCAAATCTGTGATCTAGGAAACCATGCTATTTTAGCGCCCCACTAAAATTTATCCATCTGTCAACTCCATAATCCTTTAAAACCATGCTTAGAGATGGAGCCAAATTTGGAGCTTGAGAGCTTTGAATGTCGAGCAAGAATACCTCCTGAAGGATGATCTCCCAAATCCGACGTGGTGGCCTGACACTGTATGATGTCACAACTAGTGATGGATGAGCGTCATGTGTTGAGTTGAAAAACACCCGTGGAGTGGTAGGGCCTGAAGCGATGTGTCATCCTGAAGTTAATTCACGAATTCAGGCCTTCCGACGATACTGCTACAAAGATCAATGGTTCTTGTTGATTTGAGATCAACGGTCCACAATTACTTCAAGAGTTCAGGCTTCAGGAGTTTTCAATGCATAGCTCCTACAATCCTCCAGAGCGTCGTATCTCCAAAGTGAGAGATTTTCCTCCACGCGTCCTCAGCCCTCAATGGCTTAGATTTACTTTGGTACTTTCTGCCTCCGGGAGTCCTTTACTCGCTCAGCTAATTCTTTCTTCCTCCCGGAGTGTGAGATCATCGGACATGTGTCCCTTTCTTGAAGATCAATGACCACGAGTGATTGCAGGCTCACCACTTGCACAAAATGTATTTTCATCCCTGATCTCCGCAATGAGAAGATGCTTGTTCGTAGAAGGATCAATATGAACCGTTGATCTAATGATCTAGAAATATCAACAACCTTGAGCGATTGTAGGCTCACAACTTGGAAAAAAAATTATTTTCTTTCCGATCCTCGCAATGCCTCCCCACCGTCAATCTCTCTCCAATGAAATCTGATGGTCGTGACTTAGTCTTTTCTCTACCTAACAATTGATCTGAACTATACATCGAATCTTTTTTGCTGAAAATTGAGCATGCCTGCTTGCTTTTATTTCAAGCTTGAAATGGACGGCTCTGAACACTGCATTTCGCTCATGGTTTTTCCCTGTGCAAACAAAAGACTTGGTTGGCCTTCAAAAACTACATACAACCAATGACAACTTCATGTGTAACATTGGCTCTATAGGGGATGGCATGCTCCCTGTGAGCTGTCAAGAACAAGCAGTTTCATTATCTTATCCTAGGGCTATGGGGTCACTTATTTAAACATAAATAAAAATAAAAAATGATATTTACAATGAATGGAAATAAAATCATGGCTTAAGAAAAATATTTTTTTAGGAAGTTCCCATTGACAAGACCACCAAAATATTTAGAATCCTCCAAGTTCTGCAATTTATAAGTGTTATTTGAAAATACCTCAGAAATCTTGAACGAACCAATCCACAAGGCTTCAAATTTACCATGTTTGTCTTTTTATTTCTTGGGTGCATCCCACTTGAGCACTAGATCTCCCAGCTGGAAATATGATTTTCTTACCTTCTTGTCAAAATCTTGCTTGATATTCTATTGATGGTCCTGTGCTTTGCCAAGTAGTTGCTCCCTAGTCTTTGTTACTTCTACTAGCTATTGTATCCTCCTTACCATATCATCAGGTTCTCCTTGGTATTCCTGGAAGAATTTTTCCACGGGAAAGGAAAGTTGAGTAGGAAAGATAGCCTCAACCCCATATACAAGCTGAAAAGGGGAAACACCAAGTGACCTCTTTGTTGTAAATCTATCAACCCATAAGGAAAATTTTATCTTTGAGTCCCATGCTTTCTTATTGTATTCTAACAATTTCTTGATGATCTTATGAGGCTCTTCTTAGAGGACTCTGCCAAACTATTTACTTGGGGGTAGTAAGGAGTATAATGGACTAATGTAATCCCATACTATTCACGGAACTTGATCAATGGTTCATGTTTAAATGAAGCGACATTGTCAGTAAGAATCCTGCTTGGAAAACCAAATCTTGACATGATATCCTTGAGAAAACTAATGATTACCTTGTGGGAGGCATTCCTTGTAGGAATGGCTTATATCCACTTGGTAAAGTAATAAGTAGCAATAAAAATCCACCTATGTTGACCACTTGAAGCTGCATGGATTTCCCCAATGAAGTCAAGAACCCACTTTTGAAAAGGTCCAGAAGCCACCACATGCTTCAAAGGCAAAGATTTGAGTTGTTGCTTTCCAGAAAACTTTTGGCATTTGACACAAGCTCTAATCTTTGCACAAATATCAATAAAAAGGCTAGGCCAGAAATACCCAACTCTGAGGATCTTAAAAGTTGTGGTTCTCCAAAAATGATGGCCCCCACATAAGTTGTCATGAAAGTCAGTCATGGCCCTTTGAGTTTCATGTGGATCTAAACATCTCAAAAGAACTCCTAAAGGATCTTTCCAATACAAGATATGATCAATGAGAGAATATATGATTTCTTTAAGCTTCAAATCTCTCACCTTGTTCTTATCCAAACCATCTGGAGGTAGCAACTTCTGCAGAAAATATATGATGTCTTTATACCAAGTGCATTCTACCAAATTTGGGCTGGCATGAGAGCTTTTATCAACAAACTCAACTTGTTGATTTTCTGAGTTTATGTTCATGAAATTAACCCCTAAATAGTTGTAATTCAATAAAGCCAACAACCTGGCTAAACCTTGGTCTTTCACTAGTTTAGTGGGCTTCATTTCAAGGTCAAATTCTAGAATTTTAGCAATCCATTTTCTCCTTTTCCCATCTTTGTCAATCTGGATGAGTATCTCTTTCATTGAGGCTGAAGGGAAACATGCAACAATCTTTGAGTGTGGAACTTATATTCTGAAATATTTGAGGGCTTTGACCAAATCATAAGCCTGCTTTTCCATGATATCATATCTCATTTATGCATCCCTCAATGCTCTGCTAAAAAAGGAAATAGGCTGCTCTAACCCCTCTATATTTTTCTGTAGCAAAACAACAACCAATGTGTCAAATGAGGCAAAGGAAAATATTAGAAACTCCTTGGAATAGTCAAGGATGATGAGCACAGGTGCTTCAGTCAAGGCCTTTTTTATCTTATCAAAAGATTCTCTAGCCTCAGTAGTCCATTTCATCTCATTCCCTTTCCTAAGAATGGTTGTAATGTACTTCACTAATTCATCAAAGTTAGAGATGAACCTTCTTAGAAAATTGATTTCCCCCAAGAAAGACTGAACTTCTTTCTTGGATCTAGGAAAAGATAAGATATGGATGGCCTCTACCCTTATTGGATCGGTTCTTACCCCTTCTACTGATACAATGTGCCCCAATAACTTACCTTACTTCATAGCAAACAAAGACTTCCTAGGATTGAGAGAGAGACCAAACTTTTTGCACTTTAGAAGACCTTTTTCAAAAGATGATAATGTTATTTATCAGAATTTGAGAACACTGTAATGTCATCTAGATAGATGACTACAAACGTTTCCTTCTCCCCAATGAAGGAAATGCCCATTGCTCGTTGAAGGATCACTCCTGCATACATTAACCCAAAGGGCATTTTAGTATACATGAATGTGCCCCAAGGAGTAGTAAAGGTTGTCTTATCTCTATCTTCAGACAAGACAGAGATTTGATTGTAGCCAGAAAATCCATCAATCATAGACATCCTAGATGAACCAATGACTCTCTGCAAAATGTGCTCCATCTTTGGCAAGGGGTAATTATATTTCTTGGATCTTCTGTTCAAATTCCTGAAATCAACACATAGTCTAATTTCCCAATTACATGATACATCTTGTGGTGCAATGGCAATGCAATCTCGTCAACTTATTATTTTTGTCGAGTGTATAAAGTAGTACATGAACTTGACAGTGCAATGTGGTGAGATGTCTACAGTGTGGTGAGATGTCTACAGTGCAGTGTGGGGAGATGTCACATAATGTTCCATTATTTTTTTGTTTTTTATCATAATATAAATAAATATGTATTTATCTATGTATATCATATATCTAAAAAAAATTAAAAATTAATGTAGAATTATTTTGAATTTATATTTTTATCAAATTTTAAAAGGTTTAATTTTTTGTCATTTAATACAAAGGAATTAGTTAAGTAAAAAGTGGTTGAGTGATTGATATAAGTGGATTTAAGTTTATTAATTAATTTTAAAGATTAAATCTATATATTTTAAACATAAACAAAACTTATTAGATTTTTACTTAAATATGGTTGTTGTTAGTTTATGACGGACATGCTCCAAGAAATAATAGACCATTGAAGTATTAATACATAATTAATACGTTAATTAATTTATAATTTTCATGTATAAATTAAAGTATTTATGTTTTAATTAAAATATTAATGTAATAATTAAGGTATAAAATAAAGTATTAATACATTATATTAATAAATTAATGTATATGTAATTAAATATATTTAATTTTTTCTTAAAAGAATAATTTAGTGGACTTTTTCAAAATATTTGTCACACTACCAACCTTCCTAACCTCTTAACTCAACAAAAGTATGGTGATTTTGGAAAACTTCTCTTAATAAGCACAGAAACAAAATTATACAGAATAGCAAGTAATCACTTACCATCTTAAGGTCCGATACACTAATCCGGTCTTAGTGGACCTTAATCATCATCATCATCATTAGTTAAATAATACATTATTAAACCATCAATACATCAATAAAGTAGTAATACATTATTAAAGTAGTAATACATTAATAATGCATTATTATATTAATACAATGTATAAATTAAAGTATTAATTCACATTAATGTACGATGTAACCTTGTTAATTGATACATTAATAATGTAACTTATTAATTAATTAATACTTATTATTAATAAGTATTAATACACTAATAAAATAATACATCAATAATACATTAAGTACATTTAATACAATAAATGCATTACTAAAGTATTAATAGATTGATAGATTAATAATATATTGACCTTAATGCATTTAGTAATACATTATTAAAGTATTAATACATTAAAAAATGCATTATTACATTAATGTAATGTATAAATTAAAGTATTAATACAATGTAACTTATTAAACTACTAATACATTATTAATAATGAATCTATCAATATTATTAAAACATTAATATTAAAACATTAAGATTGATATTAGGACATCCATATTAAAGTATTAATATTTTAATAAATACGTTATTAAAGTAGGAATACATTAATCATATACTATTAAAGTATTAATACTTAAACACAAAGATCATGGTTGACCTTGAGCATAGTATTTTATAGTTGACTATGACCATGGTTAACATTGGTAGACTTTGGTTGACTTTGGGAAGGAAAGGTTGACTATGGTTGACATGGTTAATTATGGTTGACCATGACCATGGATAATTATGGTTGACCTTGGTTGACCATGACCTTGGTTAATTGTGGTTGACCTTCGATTACCATGATCATGGTTAATTATGGTTGACCATTACCATGGTTAAATTTCACTATGATTGATCCATGACCATAACTATAGATGACATTAATACATTAAGATATTATTAATTAATACATTAATAATGTATTTATTAATACACTAAAACATTAATATTAATATCAATATAATATTAAAACATCAATATTTAAGTATTAATACATTAAAACATTAATAAAGTATTAATACATTAATAAATTAATAAATACATTACTAAAATATCAATACCTTAATAAATACATTATTAAAGTAGTAATACATTAATAATACATTATTAAAGTATTAATACATTAATACATTAATTGATAAAGAACATGGTTGTGTATGCTTGACCATGACCATGGTTAACTTTGGTAGACCTCTGTTGACTTTGGGAATGAAAGGTTGACTATGGTTGACATGGTTAATTATGTTTGACCATGACCTTGGTTGAAAATGACCATTGATAATTATGGTTGACCTTGGTTGACCAATGTTGATCAAAAAATTTGATCACCTAGGTTTCCCACTCTTGGAATAACAGAAAAAAAAATCATATCAAAAGAATGAAATTTTGGTAGATTATCATTTCATTGTGTAGCCCTCATTTGTCATGCATTTTTCAGATTTAAAATTTGAGCTTGTATGCTCAATATATCCAGGTTTTTGTCTAACTTCCAAAAAAAGTACATTTTTCCATGCACAATGTTATCGCACGGTTTGTAGGAGAAGTTTAGGCAGCTTGAGTCAAGGCTTAAAACCGGCGTAACAGGAGCGTCCCCACCCACTGTCACCTCAATGGGGAGCTCTTTCTATTTAGGATGGCAAGTCCAAGGGAGACATCTCTATGTAATCTGGCTTCTAGAGGGCTAAAGGTATAATGGATCAAGGTAAGAAGTTCCCTTTCACAGATTACTGCCAAGGATGAGATAGTCAAGAAGGATATGTTCCACTGGATGGCACCTGTTTGCGAGACAAGACAAATAACTAGAATATGTGCTGCAATGGGTTAGTACTTCAAAAGCATTAATGACTATCTTCAAATATACATGAGCAATGATCAAGTGCTATTATTGACGAAGTCAATGATTGCTAAACAAAGACCAATGACTAATATCACTCCTTCAATAAATGCATAAGAGATAATGAGCATTCAATGTACACAATTAAGTCCTTGTATTATATCATGGATGCAATAAATATCTCAAATCAGCTCATCTAGATAATGTCACTGTGTCACCTATATTGTTGCTGCTATAGGTGTGACGTCAAGCATTAATTTAGGTCAAAATTTAAGACAATGAGTGGAATGTTTTAGCAAATAAACTTGTGGAAGTGATTTACAACTCAAAGTCTATCAACCAAGGTGAAAAGTGTCACAACGTTGCAAGCCAAACAAGAGATCAAAGAAATGTGATGTCACCTATATAAATTTTGTTGCAAGGTTAGGGTTAGCTAGCCTAGAAGTGGATGTTTTGACAAATTCAACCAATGAAAACTTGTGAAACCTCTATGGCTATGATAAGATGACTAGGCTGCACTTTTCTATCCAAACACAATTTCAAAATCAGCAAGACGTCATCTTATTAGGGTTAGTTCAAAATCGCTAGGGTTAGACACTAGGTTAGTTAGGGTTTCAAAATTGAGAGTGTTTGAAAAAGAGTTTAAGGACAACAAGATCAAAAGGTGTTTCTAGACTAGTGCCTTGGGTTAATGGAGTCAATTGAGGTGAGACTAATGGCTTGGAAGGCTTAAACTCAAGGACAAGAGGGTTAGGGTTTGATGGTGTTGCTATGGAAAGGCCACCAAATCCTAAAACCCTAAGAAAGAAAGACTTAACTAGGTGTAGCTAAAGCTAGGACTAAAGCTTTCTCTTCTCTCCTTAAGACTTATTTGGCAAAACGGCTAGCTTAAGGACACAAATATATGGCTGAAAAGTGTTGCTTAGTTACAAGGTTTTTCAAAACCCTAGAAGTAAACCCTAGGTGTAAAGAAATTTAGGCCTAGGATGCCTTCTTTCTTCAATTTGTGCTCTAAACTAACTCAAGATAAGAGAGAGTCTAGTGTAGCTATGGCTAGGCTAAAACTCCTCAAATCAAATGGCTATAAGATTTATTCATGGGGACATGAAGCCACAACCTACTTGTGTGTTGGCTCCCTAGGGTTTCAAGAATTAAGCAAATGACAACAAGATAACAATTAATGCAAGATGTTAAATCAGCAACCATTCATTCAAGAAGTTTTGATGAAAAAACACTTACAATATCATGAAGAAGCATAATCAATACCCTAGTTGTAAACCTTCCAATGAATAAAAGAACCACTTGCCAAAAAATAGTCCTCCAAGAAGTTGTGCCTCACTCCAAAAGAGAAGAATAACCAAGACAAAAAGACTAGAAAGATATCTCTCCAAGAGAGCAAGTTTGTGTTATGATAAAATGAGGAGAAAACGTCCTCAATATATATGATTTCATGACCTTTAATTTACAAAATAGGTCAACAAAATAGCCGACATGGCTGACATTACAATATCCAATTATTTGTCACTTTACATGCTAAAATGCCAAAAATAAGCAGAAAATGGAGACGTCAGGCCCCTTTAGGGGAGACGTCGGCCCTTTAGGGGCAAAATCATCATCCAGTAAGCCAGACGTTGGCCCCTCTGGGGCTCCTACAACCTGCTATGTGTGCCCAGAAGACCCAACACACTGCTATCTGCTCCAGAAAACGTCCAACTAGCCCTGGTGGCGTCCTGTCCATCAAGGTCCACGTCCCATATGCAAGGGGCTGATCCCCATAGGCTAGGTCTCTGCCAAAACGTCCTGATGAGGGCGTCCTTCTTCTTCCTTGTGCAAGGGCTCGTCACAACCCTGTCCTACCTCTGCCATCCCAACGTCCATCTGATGGGCTCTTCAGCCCCATGGAGGTCCGAACTAATCATCTCCCCATGTGCACCGATCCTCTGGCACCTGTCCACCGGGCATGG
>ML785718.1:467478-489403 GCA_009831015.1 Picea engelmannii
GTGATGAGACCCCCTTTCCTTTGGCCATGCAACCAAAGGTCACTGCCCTGGTTTGGTGACCAGGCATAACTAATATATTCTTGAAACCATGATTATATTATTGGAACCATGACGATTTTCTTGAAACCGCACTCCATTTTCTTGGTTCTCCACACATAGCATTTTCTTAGTTCTCGATTTTCTTGATTCTCCATCCTTGTTTTCCCACTTCCCACAGTTAGTCTAATTTTATCTTGCACAGATACCTCCCCATTCACCTAACCCCGCTCCACATTAACTTACTCCCTTTCCTCTCCTCTCCTCTTACCTCCTTTCCCATACTTAACCATTTTTAAACACTTGCGGACCTACACTCCTTTATTCCTCACCTCACCTCTGTATGATATTACCCCTTACTCCCTTACTCTCTGATGCAAACGCCCACCCGACACACGTCTTCCTCCACCGGGATCTTCTTTTAGCTAGGCCCGAAGAGCTAAAATTTCTCTTCAACTTCCTATCGGAAGTTCTCGGTACCCACAGAATCCTCTACTGATGATCTCCCTTGGGTCTATCGGGAAATCGGACTTCGCGAGTTCAAACAACGTAGAACTCACATCTTTGAGATCCCCAATCCCTGACTTCCGATGCCACCTATCCTCTTACTCTGACGCCTGTGGTCCCCGCTCCAATGGAAATCGGAATTTCGTGGTTTGGGAATTCGCGATTCCTGTTGTGCAATGTCACAGACCTTTTCAAGTCCCAATCCTTGATGCGGGGCGACACCTGTCAACGTCAAACGTTATAGCTGTGAGACCCTTCACAGTTCGGAGTTTCACGATTCCTCCGACAACGATTTTCACAACATCGTGAATTCTGAAATGCCAAACCCCGATGCACATGCAGGCGCTCTCCTCCACGTCACCCTCTCCTCGTCATGCTATCGGGTATCGCGTGATCGTGATTTCAATTGCAGCATTTCCTTCGCATGGAAAATCCCGAATGCCAATCCCTGACTCTCCGGGATTTCTGACACGTGGCTAGTCCGGGATCTATGGCTATACTCCTTCGGGGAATCGTTGGTCACGATTTCTCCCTGTGAGAATCCTATGTTCCTGGAGACTTCGATTCTTCGATGAGTCGAGTCCCAATGAGATCTGACTCCGTCCCTGCACACTAAAGCTTAAACCCTATGCAAATTCTCCAAGATCTGACGGCTGTCGGGACTTCGCTAATCTTCCCTGCGAATCCTGGCCGTCGACTCCTCCTCCTCGAGGATTTCTTCAAAAACTAATTGTTCTCCTCGGCACTTGCCTCCAACTCTTATGCTTGTACTTCCTTCTCAAACCTTCCTTGACCCAAACCCCCTGGGATCTCTTTCAACAATACCATGAAGGAACTATCCCTCTTGAGCTTGCAGGCCCTGCTTGTGCTCATCCTTCAATGCTTTCCAAGTGTTGAATCTTTCAGACTCTGTGCACTCTCTGTAGCAGCAGTCGTCTAACTTCGTTGCTCAGAATAACAACTGAGACTTCTTCTTATCCAGTCTGCACGCTCCTTGCATGACTTCAAGAACCCAACTCAACTCCTGGGCAAATACGAACAAAAGTTCAACTACTGAGCCTTTATCAAAGCACTCTTTGCGGATGAATTCAACTGCACTCTTTGCAGGAATCTCCTGGCTCAGATAGAGAAACAATTGAAACTTATTCTCCTTCCTCTCAAGCTTCAGTTTAAACCCTGAAATCACATGCACAACATATACAAAGCAAATTCATAACTAGAAAACTAACATTCATGAGCACATAAACCACATACACAGAGAAACAACACCAACCATGAAATTGAATCAGAAACCGTCTTCTATTAATTCAATAACATCTGTACATGGGTGTTCTTCACAATTTTCTCTGCTTGCTCTCTCTTCTGAATGCTTCTGAATAATATTACAATGTACAAAGGAGGGTGTCTATATCTGTTTTCCCTCTTGAACTCTAAAACTGTCTAATCTGGAAATAAAATCCTATCTACCTGCATTAACTAGATTAAATGCCTCCTATCTACTTCAGACAAGAGCATATGGCTCAAGGTCTGTTACAACATACAAAAGGCGCTTTCCATAAATGGTGCATTTATACATTGGCGCATCATCTTGAATGAAATTTCAAAAAGTTTCGGTTGGACTCGTCCAGCTGTTTGTTGTCTTCCATGCTGGCTCACTTGTCTTGGGCAATGCTCCTTGATGAGTTGGCGATGCTCCTGCATCATACTCCTCGGCTTGAAAAACTTTCATGGGATCCTGTCCATGAGTCCCCGCATGGTCTGTCCATGCTTTTGAATGACTGCTTCCGTCTTCCAGCTGGCATATTCCACTGGATAATTCTTCCATTTCACCAGATACTCAAAGTATTTCTTTCGTCTGGTCTTTTTGTTGATTCTTTTGTTAAGTATATACTCCATCTGTGGCTTTTCTGCAATCGACATATGCTTCTGCCAATGAATCTCTGGTTGTTCATCACTTCCAGCTCCTGCTTCTTCAGCCTTATATGGATATAAGTCTGAGACATTGAATGTCAGAGATATTCCAATGTCATCCGACAATTCAATCTCATAAGCATTTTCACCCAATTTCCTCAGGACTTTGCATGGCCCAATCTTCTTCATCTTCGGCTTGTTGTATGTTCCCCTTGGGAACCTTTCCTTTCTCAGGTGTGCCAGAACTAGATCACCAACTTCAAATTGAAGCTGTCTTCGATGCTGATCCGCTCTGCACTTGTATTTCTAGTTTGACTTCAGCAATCGTTGCTTCACTCTGCTGTGAAGTTCTTCCATCGCCTCTGCGAACTTTTCAGTGCTTGCACTGTTTGTCATTATCTTCTCTGAATCCCTCAGTTCAGATACTCCTCTTGGCTTCCTACCGTATACTATCTCAAACAGAATTTTACCTGTGCTTCGATTCACCGAATAATTGTAGGCGAATTCTGCCTGTGGCAATACACTATCCCAGCTGCTATGGTGTTCTGTCGCCAAGATTCTTAGCAAGTCTCCCAGACTTTTGTTGACCACTTCTGTTTGCCCATATTTTTGTGGATGATAGGCAGAACTGAACATTAAGTTAGTTCCCATCTTCTTCCAGAGTGTCCTCCAGAAATGTCCAATGAATTTGGTATCCCTGTCCGAAACTATGCTTTTTGGCAGTCCATGAAGTCTAACAACCTCCTTGAAGAACAAATTTGTGATATGCGTCGCATCGCTGGTCTTCTGGCATGGAATAAAATGTTCCATTTTTAAAAATCTGTCAACCACTACAAAGATGGAATCATGTCCTCTTTGTGTCCTCGGTAATCCCAATACAAAATCCATGCTAATCGCCTCCCATGGCCTCCCCAGTATGGGCAATGGTTGATAAAAACCTGCATTCTACTTTCTCCCTTTTGAATGCTGACAAATTATGCACCTATCAACAAACTTCTTGACATTTGACCGCATCTTCGGCCAAAAATAGGCTTCGCTCATCTTTTCAAATGTCTTGTCGTGACCAAAATGTCCTGCTAATCTGCCACTGTGTTTTTCTTTTAGCAGGTTCTCCCTCATGGAGCAATTTGGAATGCATAACTTATTTCCTCTGAATAGCAATCCATTCTGGATCATATAATCTATCGAAGGACTTTGATCTCTGAGAACTGGATTCTCAGCTGCTTCATACGCTTCTCCGAAATTTGCATCTCCTGCATACATGTCCCTTAGATTTTCAAAGCCCAATGTTTTGACTCGGAACTCCTGCAGCAACAAACATTTCAAACTGCAATGCATGATTATCACTATACAGAACAAATTCCTTTGGGATCAAGTAATGCCTCCACTTCTTCAATGCTTGTATGATAGCATAAAATTATTTATCATACGTTGAGTACTTCACTTTTTCTTCATCCAACTTCTCACTGAAATATGCAATTGGTCTGTCCTCCTAGCTCAAGACCGCTCCTATGGCAAAGCCACTTGCATCACATTTCACTTGAAATGTCTTCACGAAATCCGGCAACACCAAAACCGGTTGTTCGGTGATCTTCCGCTTCAACAGATTGAATCTCTTCTCTGCCTCTTCAGTCCAATGAAAAGATTTATGTCTTTTCTCGACAGTGTCCATCATTGCTGCGCTAATTCCACTGAAATTCCTAATGAATTTTCTGTAGAAACTAGCCAATCCATGGAAACTTCTCACCTCGAAAACATTTCTTGGTGATGGTCAATTTTTAATTACCTCCACTTTACTTGGATCCATCTTCAATTCATTTGTTGATATGACAAACCCCAAGTAATAGAGTTCTTTCTTCATAAATGAAGACTTTCTCATGTTGATCAACAACTTCTCTTGTTGTAGCTTTCTCATTACAATGAATTCTTTCAGCACTTCGTTCATTAACCTCATGAATGTACTTGGCACATTCATCAAACCAAATGACATGACTAGCCATTCGTACAACCCTTCATTGGTCTTGAAGGCTATCTTCCATTCATCGCCCTCCCTCATGTGAATTTATGGTATCTGCTTTTCAAATCGATCTTTGAAAAAAAATTGGCTCCGCTTAAACAATCCATCAAGTCATACATTCTTGGCAATGGGAACCTATACCTGATGGTGATCTTGTTAATGGCTCTGGAATCGATGCACATTCCCCAACCTCCATCTGTCTTTGGGTTGAGTACCATTAGAACGGCACACAGACTCAAACTTTCCCTGACCAATCCCTTGTCCAATAATTCCTGGACCTGCTTCTTAACCTCCTCGTTCTCCTGAGGTGTCAACCTGTATGCAACTTTGTTCGGTAAACTGGCTCCTGGTATGAGATCAATGTGATGACTCACACTCCTCATTGGTGGCAACGAATGAGGTAATTCATCCACTACTATATCAGCGAACTCTTCCAGTAGTTCCTGAATTTCCTCAGGTAGATCATCCACTCTTGTGCTGGTCAAAACAACTTTTGGTTTCCTGACCACAAAGAATTGTGGATCTTCCTTCTTCTTTACCTCTGCCAGAAGTTCCTTCCCACTCATGAGAAGTACCCTGTTGTTCACTTCAGGTTTCACCTCCTTATATTTTATCAGAAGTAACATATATGTTCTCCCATTCTTCTCTAAAGTGTAGGTATTCATTTTCGCATCATGAACTACGTTCTTGTCATATTTCCATGGTATTCCTAGCAATAAATGACATACATCCATAGGAATAACATCACAGAGTATTCTATCATTATATCCTCCTATCTTGATGTCCACTAAGCATTGTTTAGTGACACTCACCTGATGTCCCTTCTGTAGCCATGAAACTTATATGGACTCGGGTGATCAGTCGGCTCCAGCTCTAAGTTTTCCACCATCTCGATTGAAACGAGATTTTCGGTGCTTCCACTGTCCACAATAACCTTCCATTTCCTATCCTTGGTCTTGCATGCGGTTCTGAACAGTCTACTTATCTGAGCAGTGTCCTCCACCTTCTTCTCGGGTGTTACGAGAACTTTACGCATCATCAATGACCTTCTGTCTTCTGCATCTTCTGCTTCAGCAGCTCACCTTTGTGCCTCGGCGATGTGAGCTTCTCCTCCATCTTTTTTTCTATCTGGATAGTCAACTGCCTTGTGTCCATTCTTCCCACATGTGTAGCATGTGATGATTCCTCCTTTGCCTCTTCCTCTACCTCTGGTATGAGGAAAAGTATTATTATCAGCGTATCCTCCGCTCTGTTCTGCCTGCTTCATTCACTGTTCAGCGTGCTGGTCTCGCTAAGAACTTCCACCTCTTTCTGTTCTGGTCTGAGGCTTCTTCCAATCATCTTTAGGTTTCTGGAACCTATCTTGGGCAACTGATTTTCCTTTCGGCTGGCTTCTACCTCTGCCTCACTGTGTTGGCTTACGGTTTAGCTTTTCCTCAGCTCTCAACGCCATGTGATACGCATCCTCAACCATTCTGATGGTTGTCATACTCATCTCATCCTGGATATCGTATCTTAAGCCATTCATATACCTGGAAACTTTTTCATCATCGCTCTCCCGATGACCTGCTCTGATATTGAGCTTGTAGAATTCTTCGGTATATTCCTTCACCGTCATCAACTTCTGTCTCAAGTTCTGCATTCTTCTGAACAGTGTGATTTGATAATCCCTTGGGATGAACTTTTCCTTCATCTTCGCAATCATTCGATCCCAGCTTTTGATCTTTTGCTTTCCTTTGGAACGTCTATCCGCCTGAAGTTCGTCCCACCATAATGTTGCATGTCCCTTCAATTTCGTGACAGCATGCCTAACCTTCTTATCCTCTTCGATATCCTCATAATCGAAGTAGGTTTCAAGAGCCCTGATCCAATCCAACAACTCTTCTGCATCCAGACTTCCTTCATAAGTTGGAATGTCCATTTTTGTCTTTGAACTCATCCGAGCAATAGATTTAATCAATCGATCATTGGCTGCATCTTCGGCTGCAACTTCTCCTTGTTGTTCGGCTTCAGCTTCACCTTCAGAGTCGCTCATATCTCCAGCATTTGTTGTGTGTCTCTACGCTACCTCCATATCTTCTAGTCTTGCTCGAAGATCTCTCATTTTCCTTTCCATTTCCAGATTTCCTACTGGCCTACCTCTTCTTCGCACATCCCTGTCCTCTGGATCAGGTGACTGCCTTTCTCTTCTGGGCGGCATGGTAAATTCCTCTTCCTCCCTCTATTTGAAGTATACAAACAGAAACTCGCTCTGATACCACTTGATGCAGATGCCCACCCGACACACGTCTGCCTCCACCAGGATCTTCTTTTAGCTAGGCCAGAAGAGCTAAAATTGCTCTTCAACTTCCTATCGAAAGTTCTCGGCACCCACAGAATGCTCTACTGACGATCTCCCTTGGGTCTATCAGGAAATCGGACTTTGTGAGTTCAAACAACGTAGAACTCATGTCTTTGAGATCCCTGATCCCTGACTTCTGATGCCACCTGTCCTCTTACTCTGACGCCTATGGTCCCCACTCCAATGGAAATCGAAATTTCGCGGCTCGAGAATTCGCGATTCCTATTGCGCAATGTCACAAACCTTTCCAAGTCCCGATCCCCGATGTGGGCCAACACCTGTCAACGTCAAACGCTATAGCTGTGAGACCCTTCATAGTTCAGAGTTTGACGATTCCTTCGATAATGATTTTCACGACACCGTGAATTCCGAAATGTCGAACCCCGATGCACATGCGGGCGCTCTCCTCCACGTCACCCTCTCCTCGTCACGCTATCAGGTATCGCGTGATCGCGATTTCAATTGCAACATTTCCTTCACATGGAAAATCCTGAATGTCGATCCCCGACTCTCCGGGATTTCTAACACGTGGCTAGTCTGGGATCTACAGCTATACTCCTTTCGGGGAATCGTTGGTTGCGATTTCTCCCTGCGAGAATCCTATGTTCCTGGAGACTCCTATTCTTTGATGAGTCGAGTCCCGATGAGTTCTGACTCCATCCTTGCGTGCTAAAGCTTAAACCCTGTGCAACTTCTCCGAGATCTGACGCTGTCGGGACTTCGCTAATCTTCCCTGCGAATCTTGGCCGTCGACTCCTCCTCCTCGAGGATTTCTTCAAAAACTAACTGTTCTCCTTGGCACTTGCCTCCAACTCCTGCGCTTGTACTTCCTTCTCAAACCTTCCTCGACCCAAACCCCCTGGGATTTCTTTCAACAATACCACGAAGAAACTATCCCTCTTGAGCTTGCACGCCCTTCTTGCGCTCAGCTTTGAACACTTTCCAAGTGTTGAATCTTTCAGACTCTGCGCACTCTCTGTAGCAGCAGTAACTTCATTGCTCAGACTAATAGCTGAGACTTCTTCTTATCCAACCTGCATGCTCCTTGCAGGACTTCAACAACCCAACTCAACTCCTGGGCAAATAAGAACAAAAGTTCAACTACTAAGCCTTTTTCAACGCACTCTTTGCAGATGAATTCAACTGCACTCTTTGCAGGAATCTCCTGGCTCAGATAGAGAAACAATTGAAACTTATTCTCCTTCCTCTCAAACTTCAGTTTAAACCCTGAAATCACATGCACAGCATATACAAAGAAAATGCATAACCAGAAAATAAACATTCATGAGCACATAAACCACATACACAGAGAAACAACACCAACCATGAAATTGAATCAGAAACCGTCTTCTATTAATTCAATAACATCTATACGTGGGTGTTCTTCACAATTTTCTCTGCTTGCTCTCTCTTCTGAATGCTTCTGAATAATATTACAATGTACAAAGGAGGGTGTCTATATCCATTTTCCCTCTCGAACTCTAAAACTGTCTAATCTGGAAATAAAATACTATCTACCTGCATTAACTAGATTAAATGCCTCCTATCTACTTCAGACAAGAGCGTATGTCTCGAGGTCTGTTACAACATACAAAAGGAACTTTCCATAAATGGTGCATTTATACATTGGCGCATCATCTTGAATGAAATTTCAAAAAGTTTCGGTTGGACTCGTCCAACTGTTCATTGTCTTCCATGCTGGCTCGCTTGTCTTGGGCAATGCTCCTTGATGAGTTGGGGATGATCCTGCATCACTCTCTTCTTCCTCACGACCTTCTTCACTCTCTCATGTGGACCTCCTACATGTGGACCTACTCTCCTCACCCCCCCTCACTCAGCATCCTCATCCATCATTCCCTTATTTCTCCTTTCTCACCTCCCTCACTCCTTCCACACTCTCGTCCCTCTCCCATTTCTCCAACACTTAACCATATTTCATAAGATTTCACTCCCCCAACTACATTATGACACATGAAAATGCACTATTTGTTACACATGGCATCCAATGAGAATGCTACACATGGAAACCTATGGAGGGATGACACATGGCACCATACAACTTGTGACACATGGCAACAAATGGAGATATGACATGGCATATTATTGACCTATCACACAAAAACACAGAGCAACATTTGAACTGTTGACTCATCATGTTGACTAGACATGAGGTGGAGGTTTACCGAGTATTCAAAATATTAATTAATTAACTAATTACCTATGGAAGGTCGAATTCTAAAGTCTTCAAAGTCTCATCTTAGGTGTATGGTACACCTTTTTAATATATACCATTAATTCTCCAAGAGTCCCATGCATATGGGATTGAATTTTTATAACAAAAGTCGAATTTCTAAAGGAGGAAGGAGAATTCAAATCAAGGGCCCATATTTCCTGGTGAATATCGATCAACGGTTGCTAAGCGTTCATCTTTTGAAGGTCATATCTTGAGATACAAGAGTCAAAATTGTGCAAGTTTACCTCGATGGGAGGTAATTCGATGAGCAAGATGTTGGAACAAGTTTCAAGATATGGAATTGGCTATATGTTTCTCAGAAATTGAAAGAACACTCATAAACATTTTTATGCCTTGCTGAGAAATCTGTTTGACAACTCAACTTCCCGGGGTCATATCTTGAGATCCAGAACTCCAAATTGTGATCAATAGGACTCATTGGAAATATGAAAGAATGAAGATTTCATTTAGAATGTTTTAATTGGCTGAAAAAACAAATATATTACTCAGAAAATTAAAACACAACCCACTTTTTTTAAAGGCAGTCAATTTGAAAAATGAATAATAAACTTTATTAAATAAACTTTATTAAGGGAATAAGTGGGACCTACTTGGAGGAACAAATTTCAATGACATAATTCATTAATGAGACTTAAATCAAGGATTAATTAAAAAAAATTTACTTCATAAAGGAATTATGGAAAGTTCTAGAAATGAAACCCTAACTACTTCAAGAACATGGAAATACGATTTTAAAAAGGGCAAGAGAAGGCACTATCAAGGGGTTGGAAGTCATAGGTTTCTATAGTTGTGAAGAGTATGGAAGAAACAAAGATATATCTTTCTAAGATTCTTTAAATTTTCCTGCTAAAACTTTCCTACATACATGTTCTTCTTTATGTTTCTTTCCATCAAATCTTTCATGTATTATCAGACAAACAAGAAGATTTGGGTTTGAGCAGTTATTTCTCAAAATCCTTCAGTCACCTTGTAATATTTTATGTCGAAAGGAACAAGATATTTTTTTGTAAAAAGGAAATTGCAGTTTAATTATAGTTTATCAAGTTTTCATTGAAATTGTTGAGGCTACAGAGACAGCTTTCTTTTTCATACAGTGTTAAATTTGTAACATGAGGGATATTATTATTGATTCCTCTACAAAGAGCTATTTTGGGGAATAAATTTAATGAATTCTCAAGACTTGATATTTTGAGCATGAGATGTTTAAAGTGTGCCTATTATATTATTTATTGATTTTTAATGATGCACTCTTCTAAAGTTATCTAATGAAATTTCCATCTTTGTTTTTCCATTCTTGTTGCAAAGTCGTAACAGATTCTAGGTTCATTTTATCTTACAAGAAAGAAAGAATATATGTTGAATAGAGACTCCAAAACCTTGTAGACACAAATCTCTGATGAGACACTTTATCTTATATTTTCTTTAAATTATCTGATGTAAATTTGTATAACTATATATAAGGGTTTTACATTTGTATATATTAGATTTTTTGTAATAACTCTCAGGGTTTTCTCTTTAGCATTCACCCTTTACATTCATTGCAAAACCATACAAAGAATCTTCCAATATTTAATCCAAAGAGGAGTACCACCTCTCTAAAAATGCAGGGGGATTCATATCTTCGTGAGGTTGATCTTAAGACCGTAAAATAGTATTTTAGATCAACAACCATGACCGTCGTTAATTGTGGATAGATTAATAATACATTAATAAAGTAGTAATACATTGACCTTACTCACCTTAGTAATTGTAATTATTAGGACCTTAATGACCTTAGTAATACATTACTAAAGTATTATTACATAGCCTAGGTTGAACATAGCCTATGTACTAATATCGTCACAATGTGATGACAAGGTCATAGCCCTGTTGTCACAAGGCTATGTTTGTCATATTAATAAATACATTACTAAAGTATTAATACCTTAATAAATGCATCATTAAAGTAGTAATACATTAATTGATAATGACCATGGTTGAGTATGGTTGACCATGACCATGGTTAACTTTGGTAGACCTTGGTTGACTTTGGGAAGGAAAGGTAGACTATGGTTGACATGATTAATTATGTTTGACCATGGCCTTGGTTGATCATGACCATCATTAATTGTGGATACCTTAATAATACATTAACAAAGTAGTAATACATTGACCTTACTAGCCTTAGTAGTACATTATTAGGACCTTAATGACCTCAAGAATACATTATTAAAGTGTTAATACATAGCCTTAGTAAATAGCCTAGCTCGAACATAGCCTTAAAAAATAGCCTAGGTTGAACATAGCCTTATTAAAGTATTGCTACATAGCCTTAATACATAGACTTAATAAAGTATTAATACATAGACTTAGTAATTAGCCTAGGTCGAACATAGACTATGTATTAATACCATCACAATGTGATGACATGGTCATAACCTTGTTGTCACAAGGCTATGTTTGTCACATTAAGAAATACATTACTGAAATATTAATACCTTAATAAATAAATTATTAAAGTATTAATACATTAATAACATTATTAAAGTATTAATACATTAATACATTAATTGATAATGACCATGGTTGAGTATGGTTGACATGGTTAATTATGTTTGACCATGACCATCATTAATTGTGGATATATTAATAATACATTAATAAAGTAGTAATAAATTGACCTTACTAACCTTGGTAATACATTATTAGGACCTTAATGACCTTAGTAATAGATTACTAATGTATTAATACATATCCTTAATACATAGACTTAATAAAGTATTAATACATATACTTAGTAAATAGCCTAGCTCGAACATATCCTATGTATTAATACTATATTAATACCATTGCAATGTGATGAAAATGTCATAGCCTTGCTGTCAAAAGGCTATGTTCATCACATTGTGACAATAAGGCTATGTTTGCAACATTGTGACAACATGATATTTATATCACATTGTGACGACAAGTCTATGTTCATCACACTGTGACGATGGGATATTTTTGTCACATTGCTACGACATGATATTTGCATCAAATTGCAATGATGAGGCTATGTTCATCACATTTCAATGACAATGATATGTTCATCACATTGTGCTAACACGGATATGTTTGTCACACTACAAAGACAAGGCTATTTTTGTTACATTGCAAGGACAAGGCTATGCTCCTCACACTACGATGGCAATTCTATGTTTGTCATATTGCGAAGACAAGGCTATGTTAATCACATAGTGATGACAAGGATATGTTTATCATATTATGACAACAAGGCTATGTTCGTTGCATTGTGATGATAAGATATTTGCATCTCATTGCGAAGACAATATTTTTGTGTCACATTGTGACAATATGATATTTGCATCACATTGTGATGACAAGATATTTACATCACATTGTGAATACGAGGCTATGTTCATAAAATTGTGATGACAAGGCTATGTTCATCACATTGTAATGACAGGGCTATGTTCCACACATTGTGATGTTACTATGATTGTCAGATTGTAATGCGATTATGTTTTTCACATTGCAACATTACTATGTTCATCATGATGCAAGATTTGTTTTTTTTGGTCACATTGTAATGGTTATGTTCATCACATGACAAGGTTGGTTTATGCTCGATGCATTACAAAGGAAGTTTTGGTCAAGTTTAGAAAAAAAAATCTAACAATTTTTTTCCTTTGTCACAAAGATAGGAACTTTGAATTCATGTGATGTATTACATAGAAGACAACTTAGAATCATATTTTTCTAACAAAATTGATAGCAAACCATCTTTAACTTTACAACTGATGATTTTTAATTATTCTAAATACATTGATAGCAAATCATCTTGAACTTTGTAGATGATGAATTATACTTGTTCTAAGGAAATTGATAGTAAATATAATTTATTTATACTTATTCTAAGGACATTGATAGCAAATCATTTAATAATTTATACTTTTTATAATAACATTGATAGCAAATCATCTAGAACTTTGTAGATGATGACTTATACTATTATAAGGAAATTGATAACAAATCTATTTGATTTATACATTACAGATGATGAATTATATTTGTTCTAAGAACATTTAAAGGACAATTGATATTTGTTCTAAGAACATTTAAAGGAAATCAACTTGTTTTATACTTTGCATATGAGGATTCATATGATTTATAGATCACATATGAATATTTATATTTGTTCTAAGAATATTTAAAGGATAATTAATATTTGTTCTAAGAACATTTAAAGGAAATCAACTTGTTTTATACTTTGCATATGACTATTTATATGATTTATATGCTACATATGATGATTTATATTTGTTCTAATAACTTTAAAGGAAATCAAGTTGTTTTATATTTTGGAGATGATGATTTATATTCATTTTAAGGATATTGAAAGAAAATGAACTTGAAATTTGATGATGATTTATTATTGTTATAAGAACATTTAATTACACCACACATGGATCATAGAGTGTATACATTGCACCATAATACAAACTATGACCATTATATATCCATATATAATTTATAATGTGTATTTTAAATTTTTTGTTATTAATTTTGTATTTAAAAAATTAATGTTTAATATATATATATATATATATATATATATATATATATATATATTCACTCACGTACATATATATGTATGAGTACGTATACATTTACAAGCAACATAAAATGTTTCTCACACATCTTGCACTAATCACTCCATTTCTATAGATTTTATAAAATTTGAAACTTTTCATAGGAGAAGAATGACATTGTCTCGTATTTAATTAAATCATGAGTATACATTTACAAGCAACATAAAAAAATTCTGATGAATCTTGTAGTAATTTCGCCATTAGTACTATAAATTTTATAAATTGTTGAAATTATTATTGAAATAAATTTCATTTCAACTATATTATTCATTATTGCATTATATTAAAATTTCCATAATATTCACTCAAATAAATTTCACAATATTAACTATATTTGTAACATGGGAAGGAATTTCATAATACCAAAAATATAATATTTTTTAAAACCATTTGAAAATATATTTATAAATCTATTGTAATTAAATTAAAATAAAAATTTTAAAATGTATTTATGAATTTATTGTGATTGTTTTTAGTTTTTAAAATGATTTATTTTTTATAATTTTTTTCTTATTTTTGTATATTTAATTAAATAATAATGTTCTTTCCACTTAATTTATATTTTTTTAGTTTCTTCATCTCATTAGTGTGTGTTTGTAATTTTTTGAGTAAGTATACATTTACAAGTAATATAAAATCTTTTGTGTGCATCTTGTAGTAATTGCTCCATCATTTCTATAATTTTCAAGCCCCTAGGCTCAACACTTAGCCCACCTTCCAACCCATAATCCCTTGCCCACTATGTGGAAGCTTAGTCTCCCATCGCTCATTCATCATGGTTGGTCTGCACGCAGCGGTGTTTATATTTTTATTAATGTTCTACATGATTACATATACAAAAGCAGGCTCTTGGCGTTCAACACTTAGGCTCTCTGGCCTAACAATCAAATAAGCCCACCAGCTTATATAAAATTGTCTCACCAGCCTATAAAACATAATTACAATTCATTTTAGAAACATGATTTACAACAGGGCTCGGCCTTGGGGACATTACAATCCCCCTCCCTTTATTTCTGCACTATCCTCAATGCAACTTTACACTGCATCTGCAAGCTTTTAAAATTTTTCAAAAAGATATGGGTACTCTGCCCACATAACATCTTCATGCTCCCATGTCGTTTCCTCGGGACCGTACCAGGCCCACTGCACCTTTACAAGACCTATATCTTGATTCCAGAGCTGTTTGTTTTTCCTGTCCAATATGTGCACAGGATGCACTTGCAGGACACCTTCTGGTTCCACCTGAATCACATTCCAATAGATAACATGATTAGCATCATGTATATATTTCTTAAGCAATGAAACATGAAACACATTATGTACAGTCATGGATGCAGGTAATGCAAGCTTATATGCAACTGGCCCAATCCTTCCGAGGATTTCAAATGGCCCACAAAATCTGGCTGCCAACTTGGCGCAACTTCCCAGCTTTAGGGAACTCCTGTTAGTTTTCAATTTCAGGAAAGCATGATCACCCACCTTGAATTCTCTGTGGGTTATGTTCTTATCAGCATAACGTTTTTGCCTGTCCTGGGCAGCTTTCAAATTCTGTTTAATTTTTCTCATTTGGTCCTCCATCTCCTTGAGCAACTTTGGCCCAACTACTTCACTGTCAGCTAGATTATTCCAACTCACTAGAGTGTTGCACTTTCTTCCATAAAGTGCTTCAAATGGGCTCATCTTCAACGATGCATGATACTCATTATTGTAGGCAAATTCTACCAAATGCAGGTAGTCTTCCCATCTTGATGGTTTGTCCATCACATACATTCTCAACATGTCCTCTATTACTCTGTTCACCCTCTTTGTCTGTCCATCAGACTCAGGATGATATGCTGTACTAAAATTCAGATTCGTTTCGAATCCTTTGAACAGTCCTTTCCAGAAATTTGAGGTGAATTTCAGGTCCCTATCAGACACAATCGTTTTAGGAATTCCATGCAAGCGTGCCACTTCTTTTAAGAAGATAACAACAACATTTGATGCCTTGTGAGTGTTTTTCAGTGGAATAAAATGGGCAGGTTTTGTAAGCTTGTCCACCACAACCATGATCCAATAATGTTGCTTGCTCGTTCTGGGCAATCCTGTAATAAAATCCATGGTCACCACTTCCCACTTCCATTCAGGAATGGGCAAAGGTTGCAGCAACCCTGCTGGGTGCCAATGCTCAACTTTAACTTTCTGGCACTCCATACATCTGGTGATGTATTCAACAATCTCTCTCTTCATACCCGGCCAAAAGTAATGGCTTTTGACTGTTGCCATAGTCTTTTGATATCCAGGGTGTCCAGCATAAGTCATGTTATACATTTCTTTTAGAATCGCAAGTTTCAATTCCTGGAAATTGGGTATATACACTCTGTTTTTAAACAGAAGTATTCCATCAGCTCCCAATATGTAGTTTCCCTCTTTCTATGGTCTCTTGCTTTGCTGTAGATTTGCTACCAAGTCTCTATACTGCAAATCTTCATTTGTAGCTTCCAAAATTCTAACTTTAATATCAGTCTTGTACATGCTAATGGTTGTAGTATGTAATTCATGGACCTTTCTGCTGAGTGCATCAGCCACCTTGTTTTCCTTCCCTTTGATATGCTTGATATCAAAGTCGTATTCACACATAAATTCTAGCCACCTACTTTGTCTAGCATTTAAGGTTGGTTGATCAAACAAGTATTTCAGACCATTATGGTCTGTTCTAAGTTCAAACCTCCTTCCCATGAGGTAATGTATCCATTTCCTCAGAGTATGAATGATTGTTGTCAACTCCAAATCGTGAGTGGCATATATCTTTTCATGCTCTTTTAGCTTCCTAGACTCATAACAGATTACAAATCCATTATGCCTGAGAACTCCTCCCAACCCTTCCTTACACGCATATGTGCGCACCATGAAATCCATATTTGGATCTGCAGTCCTCAATATTGGAGCACTGGTTAACAACTGCTTCAATCATTGGAAACTCTTCTCACACTCTTCAGTCCACTGAAACTTTTCCTCCTTCATTTGCAAGGAAGTGATAGGGTGAGCTATCTTTGAGAACCCTGCTATAAACCTTCTGTAATAGGCCGCTAGACCCATAAAGGATCTAACTTCTGCCACATTCCTTGGTGTTGACCATTCTCTGATGGCCTCAACCTTCTTAGGATCCACAACTATCCCTTCTTCTGAAATAATGTGCCCCAAGTAATGGATCTGCCTTTGATAAAACGAGCATTTTCTCACCTTGGCATACAACTGCTGTTCTCTCAACACTTGCAACACCATCCTCAGGTGTTGTTCATGATCTTCTTCTAACTTGGAATACACCAAAATGTCATCTAGGAAGACTATGACAAACTTGTCTAGATAGTCCCTGAATACACCATTCATCAAGCAAATAAAAACAACAGGTGCCTTTGACAGCCCAAACGGTACCACTGTTAACTCGTAATGACCATACCTTGTTCTAAAGGTGGTCTTGCTGATGTCTTCATCCTTTATTCTTACCTTGTGATATCCCGATCTGAGATCTATATTTGAAAATATTTTCTCACCTTTCAACTGATCGAAAAGATCGTTGATCCTCGACAGAGGATACTTGTTCTTGACAACTACTTTGTTCAATTGTCTGAAATCAATGCACAGCCTCAACGTCCCGTCCTTCTTCTTCACGAATAGGACTGGGGCACCCCAAGGTGACATGCTGGGGTGAATGTACCCCTTCTTTAGAATCTCTTCAAGCTATAATTTCAACTCTTTCAGCTCTGGCATACTCATTCTATAAGGAGATTTCGACATTGGAGCTGCTCCAGGCATCAAATTTATAGAAAAATCAATGTCTCTCTTTGGAGGTAGTCCAGGTACCTCCTGAAATATGTCTTCAAACTCTGTAAGTAATTCATGGTATCCAATCTTTGGGACTTCATCTCTGGATGCTTCTTCCACACGGGCTACAAATAATTGACAGCCTTTTATGTAGCACTTCTTTAGCTGCTTTGCTAAGATTTCTCTAACCACCACAGCTATGGGAATCCCTTGGACTATTTTTTTATTCCCTTCCTCATCTAGGCATGTAAACTTCTTGTTATGATAGTCCATAAGGGCATGGTGCTAGTCCAACCCGTCCATCCCAATTAACCAGTCATAAGAGCCTAAAGGAAGAATATTCAACTCAGCCTTAGTGCTCAATCCTTTCATCTCCACAGGACAGGACTTAACCAACTCAGTGACTTTCCTCTTGGTTCCTGTAGCCAACTGCACTAACCAATACTTGTCATGTTTTCTTCTTGATAAATGAAAACTTTCCACCACCTTAGGATCTACATAACCTAGATCCTCATTACCTCATGGGAAGGAGATTTGAACTCAAAACAGACCATAACGGTCTGAAATACTTGTTTGATCAACCAACCTTAAATGATAGACAAAGTAGGTGGCTGGAATTTTTGTGTGAATACGAATTTGATATCAAGCATATCAAAGGGAAGGAAAAAAAGGTAGCTGATGCACTCAGCAGAAAGGTGCATGAATTACATGCTACAACCATTAGCATGTACAGGACCGATATTAATGGTAGAATTTTGGAAGATGCAAATGAAGATTTGCAGTACAAAGACTTGGTAGCAAAGCTACAACAGAGCGAGAGACCACAGAAAGAGGGAAATTACATCTTGGGAGCTGATGGAATACTTCTATATAAAAAAAGAGTGTATATACCCTATGTCCAGAAATTGAAACTTGCGATTCTAAAATAAATGCATAACGTGATTTATGATGGACACCCTGGGTATCAGAAGACTATGGCAGCAGTCAAAATCCATTACTTTTGGCCGGGTATGAAGAGAGAGATCACTCAATACATCGCCAGATGTATGGAGTGCTAGAAAGTTAAAGCTGGCCATAGGCACCCAGCAGGGCTGCTGCAACCTTTGCCCATTCCTAAATGGAAGTGGGAAGTGGTGACCATGGATTTTATTACAGGATTGCCCAGAACGAGCAAGCAGCATGATTCGATCATGGTTGTGGTGGACCAGATTACAAAAGATGCCCATTTTATTCCTCTGAAAACCACTCACAAGGCAACAGATGTTGCTGATATCTTCTTAAAAGATGTGGCACGCTTGCATGGAATTCCTAAAACGATTGTGTCTGATAGGGACCCAAAATTCACCTCGAATTTTTGGAAAGGACTGTTCAAAGGATTTAGAATGAATCTGAATTTTAGTACAACATATCATCCCGAGTCTAATGGACAGACAGAGAGGGTGAATAGAGTAATAGAGGACATGCTGAGAATGTACGTGATGGACAAACCATCAAGATGGGAAGACTACCTGCATTTGGTAGAATTTGCCTACAATAATGGGTATCATGCATCATTGAAGATGAGCCCATTTGAAGATATTTATGGAAGAAAGTGCAACACTCCAGTGAGTTGGGATAATCGAGATGATAGAGTAGTAGTTGGGCCAGAGTTACTCAAGGAGATGGAGGACCAAATGATAAAAATTAAATAGAATTTGAAAGCTACCCAGGACAGGCAGAAAAGTTATGTTGATAAGAACAGAACCCACAGAGAATTCAAAGTGGGCGATCATGTTTTCCTGAAAGTGAAAACTAACAGGAGTTCCCTAAATATGGGAAGTTGCGCCAAGTTGGCAGCCAGATTTTGTGGGCCATTTGAAATCCTGGAAAGGATTGGGCCAGTTTCATATAAGCTTCCATTACCTGCATCTATGACTATACATAATGTGTTTCATGTTTCATTTCTTAAAAAATATATACCTAATGCTAATCATGTTATCGATTGGATTGTGATTCAGGTGGAACCAGAAGGTGTCCTGGAAGTGCATCATGTGCACATATTGGACAGGAAAAACAAACAACTCCGGAATCAAGATATAAGGCTTGTAAAGGTCCAGTGGACCTGGTATGGTCCTGAGGACATGACATGGGAGCATGAATATTTTATGCAGGCTGAGTACCCACATCTTTTTGAAATTTTTGAAAATCTTGAAGATGCGGTGTAAAGTTGCACTAAGGACAATGCAGAAATAAGGGGAGGGTGATTGTAATGTCCCCAAGGCCGAGCCTTGTTGTAAATCATGTTTCTAAAATCAATTGTAATTATGTTTTATAGGCTGGTAAGACAAGTTTATATAAGCTGGTGGGCTTATGTGATTGTTAGGCCAGAGTGCCTAAGTGTTGAAGGCCAAGAGCCTAATTTTGTATATGTAATCGTGCAGAACATTAATAAAAATATAAACACCACTGCGTGAAAACTGACCACGATGAATGAGTGATGGGGGACTAAGATTCCACAGAGTGGGCAAGGGATTAAGGGCTGGAAGGTGGGAAGAGGGGATAAGTGTTGAGCCTAGGGGCTTAGGTCCTTGGGAATAATATTTTAATATTATTCCAAAAAGACCATGTGAAATATATGTTTTATCCTAAGTTCTTTTGGAATGACAAGTGACTTCCAAATGGGGAGGAATACATGCTGATGGAATGCATGCAATTTCATGGGTGACAAGTGTCGACTCAAGTGCATGCAGTTAAAAACTGTTGAATTGAGCCATGATGGGGGTTCCTCCTCCATTCCACCATCGACCTTCTGAACGTGAGTCCAGTCTTACCTCTGTAAGATACCTCGTGCAATTCTAAAACTGGGGAAAAGGTCTGTGTTGATTCCTAAGGAAGCCGGTACATTCCTTGCCTGAACAGTTTGAGCCTGTGCGTGGGATATCTGTACACCTTGTGCAATCCAGAAACCAAAACCGTGAGTCTATTTCATGATTGTTGAGCCTGTTTGGGAAGCTCGTGTTTGTTTTCCCAGTTGGTTGTTGTGGCCACGCAGTGGTGGACTGCATGTGGCTTACTGGCCAGTGTGAGTTCATTCTTAGCCTATGTGTAACCTCTCTCCAGGTGAGGGAGGTGATTGTTTTTGGAAGAGGTAGGTTGTCAGGCCTATGAAGAACTCTCTCCGGGTGAGAGAGTTTGCTGGGAAGTGGTTTCTTCCAGAGAGTGTTCAACACCAGCTTCAGGCTCTGATACTTTTTGATCCAGCATGTTGACGAGACCCAGAGAAGGAGGTGTAGCACCAATGGACTGTGCTTGTGAAGGTGTATACTCCTGGGTGGAATGTGCATGTGGGGAATGAGAGTCTGGGAGTAGTGGGCATAAGATGGCATCCTGGGAAGACTCCTTCCAGTCATTATGTGTTGTTTTCCCTGTAACCTCAGCCTAGCCTAGAATTCCTTACCTTGGGGTGGAGCTTAGTCCCAGCTCGGGGTTGACCCATTGTTGAGCTTGATGAGCAGCGCGGTCTAAGGCTAGGAGGTTCGTGGAAGGCTTGCACGTGGTTGGTGGAATTACCATTGTTTCAAAGATAAGTAACAGACGATGTTTTAATTATGTTTTGCATGTATGTGTATTTATATTTATCATGTACTTTGATGTGCATATGAATTAATGTTAATTCCATGGATTATTTATGTCAGCAGTAATTTTGTGTTGACTCTGAGTTTAAATGTGTTTAACCTGTTTTAAATGCATGTTATTAATTAAGCATAAAATGGTGTCGTTCCGCAAAGTAGCGTATGCCCAGCCAGTGGGTTGGATGACGGCTGGGGGAGCATTACAGAATATTGAAAACAAATCTAAAACTTTTCATATATGAAGAATGATATAGTCTAATAATTTTTAAATATTAACAAAAATATTATATTAGTATCAATATAGGGATTTTTTTTTATTGGATGAAACTCTAAATTTTTATTTATGAAGTAAAATTTCTAGGAAAATATAGTAAAAAGTAATAATTTCATAGAGAGTTTAGAACTACATAAATGAATTTCACAAAGAGTTGCATTTAAATTCTCTCTTAATTTAAATAAATATAAATTTAAAATGATGATATTAAACTTTACTTTGATATTATTCTTATTAAATTATTGTGTAAGATTAATTTTTTTTATCAATATTATCAATTTATAAATATTTGAAAGTAATCTTAGTGTGATAATAAGAATTTGATTAATTATTTTCATTTTCATTTTATAATTATTTAAATAATTATTAATTTATTTATTTTTTATAAATTCATTACATATATTAATCTTTAATTTTTTTAATTTAATTATTAAATAATTTAGACAATCTAAAACTTATCTATGTATACATAGATAAAGATAAATGAAGCCTATCCTTATATATATATATATATATATATATATATATATATATAT
>ML785718.1:495477-526936 GCA_009831015.1 Picea engelmannii
TATTATAGACAAGTCCGAAGGCCACGAAGACAGGGGAGAGAAAGGAACAAATGGCAAGGTCTAAAAAGCGGTTGGATGGGATTCAAAATAGGGTTACGGGGATACTCAGGAGAGTTGAGTGTTCCATGGTCAAATTTTATGTATCGATTTTTTTTACTACAAAATGTGTAAAACTGAAGAGAGCATGATGGGGTAGTTCAACATCCGGTTTGTATATTTGCGGAATTCCAGGAAAGTGGCTAAGTATGGAATCAGAAAACGGTCGGGCTGACTTGTTCTCGGAAGTGAGGATTGAATTTTTCATGAATGGAGCAACCCGACGACGCGCAAATGACATTTTATGATGTTTTAAATTAACGCTTGCTAATTGCATGCCTAGAAATAATCCTATATATAATTGGTAATTGCTAATTGCAAAAGGGTGCGGGCACAGGAAACAACAATTATGAACTGAATATTTCTTGAACCCGCCAAACCGAAAATCTGCGAAATAAATTCGAAGAAATGAAGAAGTATAAAAAGAGGACAAACAGGCTTCAAAATGGGGTGACAATAGTTCCACAGAAAACGTGAGGACCCAACGGTTAAATTGTATTTCTTGGAAGTTTTCAGTGCAAAATGTATACCATGGAAGAGGGCCTGATAGGTAGACTGTAATACGGAAGATGGTATGAACTGAGTCCGGTTGTAAATTTGTATATCATGGAAGTGACGGTATTGTTCACAGGTCATGGAACAATAGAAGTCCAATCTATAACCTGCCTATCGAGAATTCGTGTTTGGAGAAGTGTCTAGGTATGGAATGGAGAAGCAGTCGTTCGGTGTCGCAATATAAGAGCATGAGTGAAAACATGAACCCGCAAGTCCACCCACGCGGACATCCATACATTTTCGAAAAAATGAATAAGTGATGAGAAAGATAAAGTTCAGAGAAAAGAGAAATAGATATTTGGCTAAGTATAGAAGATGAAAAAGAAGGGCCAATATATTCACATCTGTAACAAATATCCCATTTTCTTGCCAAGATATATACTTGGAAAGAAGTGCAAAGGTGGTGAGCATAGAAATAAATGACTAGGAATACGATCCACGAGTTTACTTGGTTCTTGGTTGTATGCTTCATCTTTCAATTTGTATATCGTGGAACTCCAAGTCATTTTTTAGCCAGTTAGCCTGTAAGTCCATCTGTCAATTTGTATAGTGCGGAACTCTGGGTGATGTTTGTAGGACACAAAACTATAGAGGAAATGCTTTTCCCTTTAATATAGCTTCTGTGATGCAAATGTAGTATGTGGCTCGTTTTATCACTTTTCCATCTGTAAACAATGGCAATCTTGAGCCCGCCAGCCCTAGAGCCCATGTGTCAATTTGTATATCGCGGAGCTTCGAATGTTGTTTGTAGGTCACGGAAAAATAGAAGTGCAATGTTGAACCAACCAGCGTGCAAGTTTGCCTGTCAATTTGTATATCGCGGAAATCTGGGTGCTACTTGTAGGACACAGAACAATAGAGGGCCAATTTAGAGAAAGGGGAAGTTCTCAGTCGAAACGTGTGAATCCGCCAACCCACGTAGCAACGCATTTTGTAACCAAGAAGAGAAACTACAGGGGATAAAAGAGTGGGAAAATAGAAAGGCGGAGGGTTGTTTTCGTAAGCGCGAATTGGTTTCAAACAAGCCCCATTGTTGCAAAACCATCATTTTCTAGTAATTGTCAACAAATGCTTTGTTGAAGATTAGATTTTATTGCAACATGTGGGTGTAAGTATGTTCTTGATACATTCTTCCATGACTGTAACATATTAACTTAAGTATTAAAATTCATTTTCTACTAATTGTCAGCAAATGCTTTGTTGAAATTAGATTTTATTGGAACATGTGGGTGTAAGTGTGTTCTTGATATATTATTCCATGACTGTAAAATATTAACTTAAGTATTAAACTTCTTTCATTATGGGTTGTTAGCATTAAAACTTAATAATTGCATGTCTAGAAACAAGAATGACAATTTTGCTGCAACATTGTACTTTGGTATTGCTATGTTCTATCTGCATTAGGAATATAATTGAACGTTAGTTTGAAACTGTGTGTAATCCATTTTTTGTTTGCATAAAAGCCTGGTGGATTGACATAGTACATTGTCATATAATTGTTAGATGTTCCATATTAGAACAAATTACCTAAGTAAACACAATATCAAAGAACTACGAGACCACTAAACCATGCCAATGAGAATAGGAGTGAAGCAGCAACGAAGACTCAAAGGAATTTTTTTTTAATAGCAAATCCATTTAAAAAAAAAAAAAAAACATCGAGTATTGTACATCTATCCTTAGAAATTAGACCCAATTCTTCGGGCCAAAGCATTGAACGTATCTGCCACAAACACATGCATGATATCCGTAGTATGCAAGATCATTGTAGTTTTCTCCTCGATGAATCATCATGTGGTAAAATTGATAGTTTTCAGAAGCTTCCCGTGAGGAAGAAGATGAAAAACGTTGCAGGGAAAATGGAATATCCCTTTACTGAAGTTAGGAAACAACTAGAAACCACCTCTGAATAGTTGAAAAAACTCTAGGGACGTAGGTTGCACGTGCAATTTCAAAGGCCCAAATTAGTCCATTCTGGGTGGAAGGAGATGACTAGTAGAAATATGCCTTGCATCAGTGAGAGTTCTGGTCCTAATTCTCGAAGATGTTAACTATATATCCAGAGAACAGGACAGTAGTCCTGCAAGTGAATAATGTTTTGGCTTGAAATATATCTTTGGGAGAATCAACATATCATTTCTTTGCAGTGAACGTCTTCTGCCCAGAACAGACTAATTTGGACCTCTGGAATTCCTACTTTCGAGCTGCAAAGCAGCTATTTCGTTCAGCGTCAGTTTCTTTTCTGAAACTCCTTTTGGTGTTGTCAGGACTGCCATCACTGAGCCGAGAAGTTACGCCCGTTATGGTTGATTTCAATTTGGGCACAGGAGTTGGAACAGTGTTTGCATTGCCGTATCATCGCCCATCATATCATCTTCTTCTGGCTCGTAATCCATGACATCAACCTCTACGCCAACCATCAATGCAACTAGGCAGGTTCTCTGAGTAGGAAGGGTTGCCTTGGAAATCTTTGGCTTGAAATATATCTCTCGGTGTACCAAGGGACCATCTCCCTTTTTTCTCCTGGGCAGAGGGAGATGAGTAGTAAGAATATGCCCTGGAATAGTGGAAACTCTGGCCATTATGCCCGAATGGGTTTACTGTATCTGAACAGAACTGCTACTACAATTTAACGATAATTTTCGTTTGACCTAGACGATGTTTGAAATGAAAATTGGGAAGGGATAATATAACCCTCCGCAAATTATGGTTTAATGCGTATCAATGGAATATCTCTTCGAGCCTTTCGTTGATCAATGACAATCTCCAGGGTTCATGCAGAAATAGTTGTTACCATTAAATCTCACTAATTGCATATTTAGAAAAAAGTGTGAAGGTCGCGGTGACGATGAAGAGAGATTAAGAATTAGAGATTTCTTAAAGGCGCCAACCCATCAGAGAACGAAACAGATTGCATCATGTTTGAAATGAATCTTGGAAAGGATAACACTCTTCTCTGCAAATCTTGGTTTAATTCGTAGTAATGACAAATCTTCTCCGGCCTTCCAAACATTAATGACAATCTTAACGGTTCCTGTAGGATGAACTACTAGCATTAAAGATTAATTATTGCATATCTGGAAATAAGTATGAAGGTATCAATGATGGAGAATTGTGACCAAGCATTGTACATTTCATCCACCCGCCAACCCATGAAATAGATTCCAAGAAATGCCCAAGTATGGAAAGCGGTCGGGTGGGTTACAAAAAAAAAGGGGCAGAAGATATACCCAGGAGACGTGAGGGGCCAATGGTCATATTGCATCTCAGTGATAGATATCAACCATCAATTTGTATTTCGTGGAATTTTGGGTGTTGTTTGTGCATAGGGGAACAACGGAAGTGCAATGTCGAGAGGGCAATTTATATATTGCTGAACTTCGGGTTCTATATATAAAAGCATGAGACATTCAGAAAAAGAACCAAGTAAATAGAAAGCGAAAGCATATGAGATGAAGGGGAATTTGTTTGCTAATTTGTAAATCATCGAAGTTCGGGTGCTAGTTGTAGGCGACAGAACAATGGAAACGCAATGTTAAACCCGCCTATGTAGGAACCCGCTATTAAAAAAATTTGTTCAATATGAAACGAGGAAGCGGTCGGTAAGGCTGGTGATATAAAAGTAACAATGGAAATATGAATATGCACCTAGATATTTTCTGAAAAATGAGTAAGTAAAGAAAGGGAAATCAGAGGGAAAAGAGAAAGCGGATGAAAATTTTCGGAAGAGGGAAGTGGTCTTAACAGTAACTATGGAGTGCAGTAAACATGTTAACAAGTTCTTCAATCATGGAATAGAAACAATGAGCGATTTTTATAGTTTCTAGGATCTATTTGTATAAGAGAAGCATCGGAAAGTTACAAGAAAATCATTTTTTGGATGTTTTAAGTAATTTTTTTGTACTGTTAGCTTCACCACAAGTATAACAACGATGAATTTTAATTTTAATGTCCTCTCGTTCATATGATTTTTCCATTAGACTTTGGATAATATATATTATTTTATTTCAATTTGTTTGCTAATTTGTGGATCGCAAAAGTCAGGGTGTTGTTTGTAGGTGGAGGAACAATGGAAATGCAATATTGAACCCGCCTATCCGGTAACTCACCTATTCAAAAAACAAAGAGCCAAAAAATTTGTACAATATGAAACATGGAAGCGGTTGGTCAGGCTGGTGATATAAAAGTAAGTGAAATCTGAAGACGTGAATTCGCCAACTTCTGCACCTAGAAATTTTCTGAAAAATGAGTAATACATACTAAATATGTACTATAAATTATGAACATGAGATTTTATAGAGCATGTACAGATCCCACATTCCATAATTATCCACTTTTTGGATCGCAGGTTCTTGGGTTGGCTCGCTCAAAATTGGGCCTCTATTGTTTCGTGGCCTACAAATAGCACCCAGAATTCCAAGATATGCAAATTGACAAGCGGACCTGTGGGATGGCTGGGTCAAGATTTCACTCCTATTGTTTCCTGTCATACAAAAAACACTCGGAGTTCCATGATATACAAAATTGACAGATGGACTCCAGGGCTGGCGACCTCAAGATTGCGATTGTTTACGGATGGTAATCCCTATCAACTATCTAATATTATCTAAAAACATTATTTTCAATACTAAATTATTAATATTAAATATTGATATTGTACAATTTCATTAGACAAAAAAGTTTGTACAATATGAAATGGGGAAGCGGTCGGTCGGGCTGGTGATATAAAAGTAAGTGAAATTTGAGGACGTGAATCTGCCAACTTCTGCACCTAGAAATTTTTTGAAAAATGAGTAATACGTACTAAATATGTACTATAAAGTATGGACATGAGATTTTATAGAGCATGTACGGATCCCGCATTCCATACTTAGCCACTTTTGGAACGCGGGTTCTCGGGCTAGCAGGCTCAAAATTGGGCCTCTATTGTTCTGTGGCCTACAAATAGCACCCATAATTCCACGATATAAAAATTGACAAGTGGACCTGCAGGCTGGCTGGCTTAACATTGCACTCCTATTGTTTCGTGTCCTCCAAAAAACACTCGAAGTTCCACGATATACAAATTGATAGACAGACTCCAGGGTTGTCGGCCTCAAGATTGTGATTATTTACGGATGGTAATTCCTATCAACTATCTAACATTATCTAAAAACATTATTTTCAATGCTAAATTATTAATATTAAATATTGATATTGTACAATTTAATTAGACAAAAAAGTTTGTACAATATGAAACAGGGAAGCAGTCGGTCGGGCTGGTGATATAAAAGTAACTGAAATATGAAGATATGAATCTGCCAATTTCCACACCAAGAAATTTTCCTGAAATAATGAGTAATACATACTTAATATGTACTTTTATAAAGTATGGACATGATATTTTATAGAGCATGAACGGATCCTGCATTCCATACTTAGCCACTTTTTGGATAGCAGGTTTTCGGGCTGGCGAGCTCAAAATTGGGCCTCTATTGTTCTGTGTCCTACAAATAGCACCCAAGAGTTATGTGATATACAAATTGACAGGTGGACTTGCGGGCTGACTGGTTCAACATTTTGCTTCTATTGTTTCATGTCCTCCAGACAGCACTCAGAGTTCCATGATATACAAATTGACAGATGGAATCCAGGGTTGGAGGTCTCAAGCTTGCGATTGGTCATGGATGGTGATCCATATCAACTATCTAACACTACCCAAAAACATTATTTTCAATACTAAAGTATTAATATTAAATATTGATATTGTACAATTTAATTACATAAAATTATTAAACGATGTTAAATATCTTATTTAAAAAAAAAACCCGTGTATTCGGAAACTTGCGTTCCAAATTTTTTGTATAATATGAAACGGGGAAGAGTTCGTTCGTGCTGGTGATATAAAAGTGGGTGGAAATCTGAACAGGTGTATCCACCAAGTTCCACACCTAGAAATTTTTCGAGAAATGAGTAATACATACTAGACATGCACTTTTATAAAGTATGGGCATGAGATTTTATAGAGCATGTATGGATCCCTCATTCCATACCTAGCCACTTTTTGGATTGCGGGTTCTCGGGCTAGCAGGCTCAAAATTGGGCCTCTGTTATTCCGTGCCCTACAAATAGCACCCAGAGTTCCACGATATACAAATTGACAAGCGAAATTGCAGGCTATTTGAATTTTAAGGGCCTTGTGTTGATATGTTAGCACAATTGGACTTCGGACAATTTATATTCGTTTATTACAATATGAAATGGGGAAGCAGTCGGTCGGGTTGGTGATATAAAAGTAAGTGAAATCTGAAGACGTGAATCCACCAACTTTCGCACCTAGAAATTTTCCGGAAAACGAGTAATACATACTAAGTATGTACACTTATAAAGTATGGACATCAGATTTTTATACAGCATGTACGGATCCTGCATTCCATACTTGGACACTTTTTGGATCGTGGGTTCTCGGTCTGGCGGGCTCAAAATTGGGCCTCTATTGCTCCATTTCCTACAAATAGCACCCAGAGTTCCGCGATAAACAAATTGACAGGCGAACTGGTTGGCTCAACATTGCACTTCTATTGTTCCATGTCTTCCAAACAACACTCGGAGGAAATGAGTAATACATACTAAATATGTACTTTTATAAACTATGGACATGAGATTTTATAGAGCATGTACAGATCTCACATTCCATACTTAGCTACTTTTTGGATCTCTTGTTCTCAGGCTGGCGGGCTCAAACTTGGGCCTCTATTGTTCCGTTCCCTACAAACAACACCTAGAGTTCCATGATATACAAATTGACAAGCGGACTTGCGGGCTGGCTAGCTCAACATTGCACTTCTATTGTTCTGTTTCCTCCAAGCAATAGTTAGACTTATGCAATATACAAATTAACAGATGGACTCAGTGACTGGAGGGATCGAGATTGCCATTGTTTACGGATGGTCATCTCTATCAACTATCTAACATTATAAAAAAACATGATTTTCAAATACTAAATTATTAATATTAGATATTGATATTGTATAATTTAATTACATAAATTATCAATATTGAACCCTCCTATCCAGTAACTCGCCTATTCGGAAAACCGTGAGCCAAAAAGTTTGTACAATATGAAATGGGGAAGCGGTCGACCGGGATGGTGATATAAAAGTAAGTGAAATTTGAAGGCGTGAATCCACCAACTTCCTTACCTAGCAATTTTCTGAAAAATGAGTAATACATACTAAATATGTACTATAAAGTATGGACATGAGATTTTATAGAGCATGTACAGATCCCACATTCCATACTTAGCTACTTTTTGGATCGCAGGTTCTCGGGCTAGCGGGCTCAAAATTGGGCCTCTATTGTTTCGTGATATACAAATTGACAAGCAGACATACGGGCTGTCTGGCTCAACATTACATTTCTATTGTTCCGTGTCCTCCAAACAACACTCGGAGTTCCGCGATATACAAATTGACAGATGAAATCCAGGGCTGACGGGCTCAAGATTGCGATTGTTTATGGATGGTAATCCCTATCAACTATCTAACATTATCTAAAAACATTATTTTCAGTGCTAAATTATTAATATTAAATATTGATATTGTACAATTTAATTAGACAAAAAAGTTTGTACAATTTGAAACGGGGAAGCAGTCAGTCGGGCTGGTGATATAAAAGTAAGTGGAAATCTGAACACATGCATCCACCAACTTCCACACCTAGAAATTTTTCGAGAAATGAGTAATACATACTAAATATGTACTTTTATAAAGTATGGACATGAGATTTTATAGAGCATGTTCAGATCCCTCATTCCATACTTAGCCACTTTTTGGATCGCGGGTTCTCGAGCTGGCGGGCTCAAAATTGAGCCTCTATTATTCTATGCCCTACAAATAGCACCCAGAGTTCCACAATATACAGATTGACAGGTGGACTTGCGGGTTGTCTGTCTCAACATTGCACTTCTATTGTCCCATGTCCTCCAAACAACACTCGGAGTTCCATGATATACAAATTGACAGACAGACTCCAAGACTGGTGGGCTCAAGATTGCAGTTGTTTACAGATGGTCATCCTATCTAACATTATCTAAAAACATTATTTTCAAATACTAAATTATTAATATTAAATATTGATATTGTACAATTTAATTACATAAAATTATCAAAGGATGTTAAATTGCTTATTTTAAAAAAATTGAAGGAAACAAAACAAAGTTTTTTAAAATTCTATCACTGCAAGCATAACAATGACCAATTTGAATTTTAAGGGCCTCTTGTTGATATGATGGCACAATTTGACTTCACACAATATATATTCGTTGATTTCAAATTATTCTGGGAGATTAATTTTACCAAGTTCATTGATCAAGGAAAAATTCTAAAACAAGCCACATACTACATTTGTGTCACATCGCCATACAAATTATTAGGCGGATTTGCAGGCTAGATGGCTAAACCAAATTGCAATTGTATTGTTCTGTGTCCTCCAAACAACACTCAGAATTTCGCAGTATACAAATTGATAGCCGAATCATACAACCAAGAACCAACTAAAATCCAAAAAGGCCACAAGCAAGTTCCCACAAGGTTCCATAGAGCAGGACACATCAAACTTTGCATCAAATAATTTGATATACAAAGAAAAGACGTCGCAGCATTTGTTTTCTCTTACATCTCGTATATGTTCCAAGTAGAAAATAACCGGGGCCATGGGATATATGGGGTTTGCTGCCATGCTTCCCTTTTTTGGACTGAACAATCTTATGCACATGCAATCTACAGTACTCGAGTCCAACGAACATTCATTTGGATGTTGAAGAAATATTACAGAGACACATGAGATATTTTCGTTTCTTTCCAAAGTTTGATATGTTTGTTTTTTCTTCCTTCTTTAGCCGATATGAAAGATTGCAATTTCCTCATTTAAGGTAAATTTGTTGTGTATCTAAAAGTTGCACAACATGTAGACACTGCTTTCCTTTTTCTGTAGATATGTTTCATACGAAAATTATGCCAACCTAGGAAGCACATTTTGTAACAGAGGCTGCCTAACTGTACAATGCATGGTTGTGTTTCCCACAGTTCGGATGGAAGAATTGAGGCAATGTCCATATATATATGGACATTTTTCACCACATCGTAGAAAATCAATCCTATCATCACTTATCAAAGCGGAGGCAGAAGGAAGAGAGTTTAATTTCGCACATACAAGTTCAAAGGGGGTCGAGTACGCATTCGCTGCAACCAAACCACCTTCAACCTGGGAACGTGAACATAGGAATTAATACAAATAACAATATAATACACAAGTGCACCCGCCCTCCCTTAGAAAATAAATAAATAAATAAATAAAGCTGCATAAATTTGGTGAAGACTATTTTTATAAGCAAAGTGAGGATGATTTTGTGGATGTATATGCACAATAGTTGTAGTGCTAGCTAGCTTCTTCAGATCCTGTACTATATCTACTTGTAACTCTGTTACAAACATTGTCTAGTTTTTGCGAAAGACCCTTTCTCTAACATCCCTTTTCTTTGTTATATTTTTGAAGAGCATAAGTGGAAACTGCCCTTTATGCAATTGTTGTTTCATTGAAGAAAACAAATTTGAATAGGTATGGAACAATTGCAGCTGCAACATGGAACAATGCAATATTTGTATAACTTACTCGAGATACATGCACATGTGAAAGTAAAGGACAAAACTGGATATGGAAAGTGGTACCATTGCCTTGTCATTGTCCGACTCTCCATCCTGAATATGGAGAATGTGTTGTGAGACAAGTTTTCTCGCCAGTGCGACAACTGCGCCAATGGTTCCGATTGGGTAAATATCACTACTCTGTCCAAGCTGGCTGATAGTCGCATCCAGGACGAAATGATATTACGAACAAACGGCGAAAGTTGTTTCCACAATACTTGTTTCGTTGAGAGAAATAATCCAATCACAATCACCACGGTCATATACTTTTTTGGGCAATATATTAAAATTTGTAATGGATATCCCATTACCGGGCAATATCTTTTCTGCATGTTTTTGGATAATTTGTGTAGGAATAGTCAGTGTCACTGTCATCATGACCTCCTTGTATGTCATTTCAGAATGCATAATGGATCTAGTTTTGTTTTCCTTGTCCAAGTAGGTGCTATAGATGACCATTATGTCCCCGATGAACACTTTTCCAGTTCGGTGGTTGTTCAAGCCCTCTATTGATAGTACTTGAGGTGTTGCAACTCTAGACCTGGTGACAATTTTTGAACAGGAAAACTAAAGTGAATGGTAGTGTGATTTTTTTTTTTTGTATTCTTCTTTCACTGGAATAAATCTACAAGTGCATGCATAACTTTGATGAACTATGGAGCCAGAGTTTTGCAACCACGCCTCTTAGTCTACGAAACCTGCGCTATGTTCGGCTTCTCGCTTGTACTTGTTGATACTTCCTGTGAACTACAAACCATGTATTGCAAATGACATCAACATATTCACCATGCCATAGATGAATAAATAGCCGAGGATATTTTCTTGGTAAACATACCAAGAGCATAGAGTATGCATCTTTACCTTTGGCCTTGTCGGTTTGTTGATGTCTGGGATGACTGATTGTTCATGGCCATGTCACTAGTCCAACGTTTTCTGATGCGAGCATGTGTAGATGAACATCGGGACTAAACAAGCATATGCATTGTATATTGTCCATGAGAAGGACTAAACAAGCGTAAAATTGTATGCATTTGATTTTTTAGACTAGAAAAATGTGTAACAGTAAACAGGGAGTGAGGGCGGGGCACCATGACCAATCTATATATCGCGGACCCCGAAAGCCAGAGGAGCAATCTTGAACCCGCCAGCCTGACACCCACAATCGACAAAGTGGGTAAGTATGGAATAAGGTAGAAGCATGACCATATATGTGAAACCATTAGTCCACCAACTGGCGCACCAAGGAATTTTCGGAAATACCACTAAGCAGATCAATTAGAAAACAAAAGGGATAATAGAAAATGGAAAAATTAGAAATAGGGAGGGTAGAAAGGCCCATTGTTGCCAAGCCATTGTTTTCTAGTCTAATATTAAATTCCCCCACCCGGTTTGTATATTTAATTTACTAGCACAGTTGGTATACCTTTTCGAAGATTGTACCACAGAACCCTCTGTTGTTGCACAAAAAAATTCATCTTCCTATCCAACCAACCTGTTTCTTCCAAGGTAGCAACGTCGAATATGCAATGGACATGAAGGCAAGTTAGTATGAAGAAAGACATGTAAAATAAAGAGAAATAGGTCTATTTATTCCAATGTAACAACAAACAGAATATGATTCACATGAGAATACACAAAAATATGTTATAGTTGAAGGAAGAAAAAAAAAAAAAAANAAGGAAAAAAAAAAAAAAAAAAGGTGCAAAGCAGCAGAACAAGCACAACAAATATACAGACAGTAAATGAAAAAATGAACATTGGAATATGAAATAAGAGTACATGTATTCACTTCTGTAATTCCTCATCTACATTCTCGCCAAAGAGTCCATCATCCTCTCCAACCATTCTATTTGTTTAAATGTAGCAATGCAGTGAAAATACAATGGACATGAAGTAGGTTAGTATGCAGGAAGACATGTAATGAAGATAAGCTATTATGTAGGAAGGTACGTAACATCTACATACAACAAACTAGGTGAACACATATACAGGCAATAAATGAAATACAAAACAACACAATATGAAATAACATTACAAGAATGCATCTTTCTATCTCCTCTTCAACTGATGAAGTCAAGACTCCGTCGTTTTCTTCGGCTATTCTATTTGTTTGAATGTGGGAATGCACAAAATTCAATGAACATGAATGGAAGATGGTATGCACCGGAGAACAAGTAATATGTACATACAGTAAAAGAGACTCAACGAATAGTCTAAAAGATAGGAAGAAACATGAACCTTTGTGCTTCTCCATCCATAGTTGTAAATATGCAATTTTGTTTCCTGCCCAAAATATATTACAAGCCACAAACTATTACGAAATTGCATGGCCGTAGATAAACGATTTATGGTTTTCCGTAGCAAAGTATCCATATGTTCTTCCACTGATGGAAATACATGTTCTTTATCCTCTACATAGACTGTTGTGCCCATGATACATTATTTTGGTTTTCTGTGGAAAACCACCCAGATATGCTTCCATACATGGAAATATAATTTTGCAGAAACTTTGTTGTACATATCATATCTCAAGTACAAGACAAATTGTATCGTGTGCAAACCCGACTGTGTAGAGGAAAAAGAACATGTATTATCATATGGGCACATTTCACCATAGATGGTTTATAAATGCAGCCTGCATATGTTTTATTCTAACAAAAAAACAACGGTTATTGCGATTTCACATGTACTTCTCGAACTATTTTTCTTGCAACTATTTTCTTTCATGTCAACACCGAAGCAAAATAAAAATCTCACAGTAGAATAGATATCGACCTCACCAGATAGGGAAAATAACATAACTGCATGTCAACTCGTGGGTGTAGGGGCTGAACACCGTAAAGTGCCCAAAAAACAATAATAATCCAAAAAAAAAAAATAGCTCCAACACTCGGCGCAGGACCCCAACACTGCAAAGCCAAATCAAACAAAAGAAAACAACAAGCACCAAAGCAGTGACAAAGAACGAACAGGCCCAACTGTAGCCCCAGGGCCCCAAAGCATAAACTTGAGCCAAACAAACACAACCAACAACTGACAAACCAACGAACCAGCGAACAAGCAACAAACATCGAACCAGTAAACAAAATTTGTATCTCCAATGATTACAAAACTGCAGCCGAAGCATAGTAAGAACCAGAAACATACGACGAGAATGCCAATAGAAATAAGAAAACATTCTTACTTGCAAACTGCAAACACTGAACAACAAACAAGGAATAGAAAATGAAACTATGGCATGGAAACTTACTTTGAAATGATGAAAGGCAGAAGCGCAGGTCGAATTGTGAATAAAACAACAACAACAAGCAACAAACGACGAACCAACGAAGAAGAAGCACCCACCAAACTAGTAAACAATGTATGTAGCTTCAATGATGATGAAATTGCATTGCAAGGCTAGAAGAAGGATGAACAATACAATGCATATTCAACTGGAGGTGGACAACAATATTGTGCAAAAGCACTGTAACATTGTATGAAAATTTTTGAGGAAAAATGTACTCCGAGAAGCGTATTTAGATAAACATTTAAGACTGTCAGACTATCTGAGGACCTCGCAGTATGCAAAAATTTAAGTTTTCAGGCATGTTGGAGGACCTCGCATCATGTAAACATTTAAGTTATCAATCCTATTCAAGCACCTCAAAAAAAGTGTCAATACATTTCAATACATATACATGTGGCAAGGACGTTATAAACTTTGGAATTATCGATCACTATAAATCTTGGATATCTAAACATTTCAATATGATTAGTACAAAATAAAAAGCACCGTATATGATCTAAGACAATGATAGCAGAAAAATGCTAAGACAAAGATCCAAACTAATGCCAGCATTAATCCACCTTCAAGAAATGCATAAGAAAAATATATGATTCAAAAATATTGTAGACGATGAAAAAGTTTGGATATGATAACATATAAAACATTGGGAATAGCGAGGCCTGCAATAAGACCTCCAATCAGATCACTACATATACAATGCTCTGTATTATGTAAAATTCAATGTTTTTAGTTCCCTAGCTCCAACAATAGATATTATGCAAATATTTGTGGTCAAAGGAGAAACTAATGTGAGATCAGTGAATTCTCGATCGCTATAGTCCCTCTATGCCTACGACATGGACTAATAATACTTAGATATTTTATTAATTTATTCATACTTTATTTATAATAAAATTTTATAAGTTTCTTCATTTTTTCTTTAAATTAGTATTAATGTTATTAATAATTTATTACTTTAATGTATTAAAATAATATTAATTTGCTTTCATATTTTTATAATGTTTTATACTTTATAAATGTATAATATATTAAACAATCATACTTTATTTTCTTTTTTTTTAATTAATATTAATGTTATTAATAATTTATTACTTTACTTGCATACCTTTATAATGTTTTTATACTTTATAAATGTAATCATACTTTATTAATTCAATACTTTATTATTCATTCATTTTTAAAATTAATAAAATTAATAATTTATTACTTTAATGTATTAAAATAATATTAATTTACTTCCATACCTTTATAATGTTTTTATACTTGCTCGCAGGGGTTTGGTCTAGTGGCCACCGAACGTATTGTTAAAGCATTTGTGTTGTTATGCAGGCATGAGTTCAAACCTCGATTTATCCTAAGGCATGCTTGCGGGCTGTGGGATTCTCCCTAGGGGTTATAAGGTAGCCGACAGGATTCGACCCCGTGTCACGCGAGTACGATACTGTCGCCGTTGTCGATTCCCCTAGTCATAAACATAAAATAAAATAATGTTTTTATACTTTATAAATGTATTAAACAATCATACTTTATTAATTTATTACTTTATTGTTGTATTATTTATTAGGTTGTGTAAATGTTAAATGGTTTGTTAGATGTTAATTAATTAATTATTTTATTGTTGTATTATTAAATAATTTCATTAATAAATTTGTATCTTGTATTTTAAATATAAATTTAAAATCATCATATCAAAATTAAAGGTTTTTAATTTAATTATTAAATAATTTCATTAATAAATTATATCACACATTTTAAATATAAATTTAAAATCATGATATCAAACTTCACGTTGATATTATTCTTATTAAATTATTGTGTTAGATTACTCTTTTACATTTTAATTTTAGAAATATTTAAATAATTTATTAAATAATTACTAATAGTTGGAAAATAATATTTTTTTATAAATTCATTACATATATTAATTTTATGTTCCCTGGATGGGGTGTCAGAGCGTTCCATACGTCCATTCGTGAACTCAGAGCCTTCCACCTTGCCTCGAGCCACGTGACGACACATGTTGCTCCCTTTGACCTTTATTACCACCTTATGGATTCTGCAACTATCCATTTCATCGTGCTCTCAACAATATGCTTTAGTGTGCTTAGAGCTAGCTTATCATCATGGATATGACGCTGGTACACTGTTCGATCCTCCTGTGCTCATGTGCCTTTACTCTCCATCCTCCCTCTTATGGCGATTCCCATCCCTCCAGTTGGTATCTATCGCCCTCTCCTTCCAAAAACTCTTGCACTTTGTCATTCTCCCTGGTGCCTACCTGGTTCTTCCTGTTCGAATTTCCGCCTCACCCTCACGTTCGTCAGGCTATTCCTCTCCTTCGAGGGAAGCCAAAGAGAGGTGCCCTGTGGTACCAAAACAGAGCGACCATGGAAGGAAGGCACCCACCCACCTTCGCTCCTATGCTTATATCCTCACCTTCGTCATCCACTTAGTCCTCACCAGACCAATGTGACCTTCCACCTTTGTCTTCGATATGGGCTTGTCGAGTTGAATGGTTTGAACTTTAGGGGAATTCTCTCATAAATGCTCCTGGACCTCTCCTAGACCTGGCCTCGACCTCACGTCCAACATTGGCACACCCTTCTAGTCCACCACCCTTCTCTCCCTCACCACCCGCTTTGGCACCCCCATCGCCATATTTTGTGCCTTCGCTGGAGAAATTCAATGCTCAGATGCAAGAACTTCAATTGGAAGTGACTCAAGGCCAAGCCCTACTCCAATCAGACTGTGCTTTGTGCCCGCGACTCTGAGATTCGATCTCAATTATCCAAGACTTGGTCTTTGTAGTCCATAAGGACGTTGATAACCTTCATTTTTTGCTGGAACACCTAGACCAATGCATAGAGAAAATTGAATCTATGCTCTCAACACAGCTCCACTCTCTGCATTCACCAGATTTGGGCACCAATGCCCCCGCATATCCAAGGGCGGTTCTTTCTCCAAAATTTTAGGGGGAGGATGAACGAGATGTGGATACATGGGCACAAGAGGTTTAGGACAAGTGAGGCACCATGTGAGACACACGTGCAATGGAAGTCAAGTACATGAAAGCACACCAGACACCATGACAGTTGACAGGCATATAGGTGTTAGCATGCATGTTTTATTTCGACAATTGTTAGTTGTTTCTGGAAGTTTTTGTTTAGGTTTTTGGAGTTTAGTAGTGTTTATTTTGTGGGTCTATCAGATGATAGGCATTTTCAGGTTCATAGTATAATCTTCTTTGGTCTACAGTATACATGCATGGATCGACCGAATCCATTTCCCCACAGGGAGATTCAAGCAAATATGTTTAATTCTCATTGATCTTTACAGTCAGAGTGTCAAGATGAGTTGATTTTCCTTCAGGGCAACTCAACACATCCAAAACTTGTTCTCAAGACGATACTGTAAGTTTTTTCTTATGACAGGTAATATATAACTTCTTACGTTTTTAAAAACAATTATGTTAAAAGGATTTTAATTTAATTATTAAATAATTTAATTTATATATAAGGATAATCTAAAGTTGATCTCAGTAAATAATAAAGATCAATAAAGTTTATCCCTATATACATAACAAATATTAATGAACTATAAATACTTGAAACAATAAAAAAGTCAAAATTAATGCGTTATATTTAATAGCTCACAAGTATTTCTCAAGGGTTGGTTAAAATTTATTTGATCACACTACAAGGAAAAGACCCTATAGTCAAGGTTATAACAGAGGCTTTTAGCGATAAAAAATTGACAAAAATTGTTAAAAACACCTCCGCGAAAACATTCATTTTTGGTAGCGGATTTTTTTGTGGAGAATATAATGGAACTTCATTATAACTAAAAAAAATTGGGCGGGCGGAGGTTGTAGCAGATTTTTTCCATGTTGTGCGCTTCATAGACCATACACATCGATGTGCTTAAAACATTAATGCATCAGTGCCTACATTGCACAATAGGCACAGAGCGAGTCCTAAAATATTGGATCCCCAATGCGTTTATACAAACTACAGCCTGATGCTTTAATAAAAACAACACACCGGTCAAATCTATGATACTGAGCACCGATGCGTTCTTGAATGTAAAGGCCCAGTGCTCACATGTCAACCAAAGAACTAGGGATGTCCAAGAAATATGGGGCATTGATGATATTAAAAACATTAATGCATCGGTGCCTTAGTAGGAATAAAGAACCCGGAAAATCAATGACAACATGCACTAGTTCTTTAAAAAACAGGACCAGTGCATGATGTGATCGAGAAGGCTTTTATGCGGACTCGTGAAAGAGAAGCACCAGTGCACTCATAAATTGAACACACTGATAAGCCATATTATTATTATAAATTTTGGTTAAAATATTATTAATATCGATGCTTTTTCAATTTATCTTAGCACCGATGCATATTATGTTACAACACTGGTGTGTGTTATAATTAAAGGAACCGATTTTTTTTTATCGTTGAATGCATCGATTGTCATTTTCTCTTTTTAGAGGCATCGACCTATGATAGTGCACAACTATTGTTATCTTTTAATTCCATTGTTTATCAAAAAATTGACATATATCTTATAATAGTATTCATATAAATTAAATTTTGATTAGTGCATTTGGATATGATGTTTGCATTATCTTGTTATATCATCATTGTTTGCATCTCTTCATTATAATATTTAATCATCCATATATTTATTCAGCGATGTAACATTTCACAGGAATATTGAACAAAACAAAAGAATAAAAGAAAACGTATTTTATTATATATGAATAAGAGGCTCTTTGTCATACAAAATGGGACCCTTATTGGTAACCCCTTGTCTTTAATTAGGACAGTACTATGTCCATTACATTAAACAAAATGTCTGATTTTCACAAACAATTATTTCAAAAAATACAACAACTTGCATTCATATCCAAATATATTGATCATAATTCTTCATTAGAATTGTTGTCAAACTTGCTCGAGCTACATCCATGTCTTGGGTTATTTGGTTGAATGTTTTTTTGATTGGCTTGATTGTTTTCCTCTTCTTCAAATGATTCCATCTACAAAACTAAAAAGAAAGTGTAATGAGTGTATCTGCATTGGTGAGAATAATGAAAATTGAAATAAATAATATACATGAATGCAAACTGAAAAGTGACATACCATAGCAAGAATTGAGTCCTGAATGATACACAGTTTTTCAAAACCAAATCGCATGCCTTATGTCAACAACTCTTCTATTGGAACATTTCCATACTTTGTTTCTTGCAGTTTTAATATACCCCATAATAAATTATAGATTTAATATAAGAGATTTTTTTTGTTCCATTAATTATAAAATGAGAGAACTAAGAAAACATAGATACATACAAATTCCTGATGTAGGAGAATAAACAACGCGTTAGCAGGAAACATAGCAATGCACTAGGAGGGAGCAGATCCCAACAAGAGAGAAGCACCAACCTTCTCATTTTGTTTTAAATTTGTAAATTTAATGTAATTAAATTTTGAAAGGCTCAAGGAGCGTTGAGCCATTTCATATTTGTAAGGTTGAGTGTAAGTCGCCTTTAATGGCTGACAGGTATATGGATCTAGATCCGATTAAGACTAGATGTCGATTAATTGTAATTTAATGTAAGTAGGTGGAGGAAGGATCAAGAATCCCCTCTCTTGTAAAAATATCAATGTATTGAGATCATAAGGATTAGTGCATTAGATGAGAATTAGAGAGCATTAAATAATCTCATGAGAAGAGAAGAGAGGAGAGGAGTGAAAGAATTGAGACTCTGTTGCAGTCCAGTCTTGTAAAAATTGTACAAAGCATTCAGATTTAATACAAAGGCATATTTCCCTGCATATGAATCTCTATGTGTATTGTTTGTGTTTCTGAATGTTTTTTGTGTATGTTTATGAATTCCATGAATGTATGAATCATACCCTTTGTAGGAATAGATAGACTTCCCTATCTGTGTGATTTTTTGAGTGTTTTGGGCTCTCAAGACTAGTGTAAGGAGTGCACGTTATAGTTGTGGAAAAACTCCAAAAAGACAGCGCAAGGAGTGTGGAAGAACTCAGTTTTGAGTTCAAGAAGAGTGTGCTAGGTGGGAACACCATAAAAGGTCATATAATCTTAGAAGGGATAGTGTAAGGAGTGCACAGAGTGAACGCAAGGAGTGCACCTACACTCAGAGCAGTGTAAAAGCTCAAGGGAAAGCCAGTGCAAGTGTGCACAGGGCAAGTGCAAGGAGCGCGTAGGTGAGTCTTTCAAATCCAATATTCAGGAGGTAAGTCCAAGGAGTGCACGAAGCCAAAATTTCATTTAAGTGTTGGTAAAACTCAAGAAGGAAGAGTGCAGAGTGTCAGGAGGGAACAAGAGATTATTTGAAGGAACAAAGGGCTGAACCCTTTGAAGTTTAAGAGTTAGAAGCTCAGGAGAGAAAACGCAAGTGTGCGTAGGGTCCATGTAAGGAGTGCAAAAGGTGAGAATAGTATGAGTTTCAGACTACAAAGAAGTGCAAGGTGTGTGCCCGAGTTCAATTCATTCAACTGACAGAAGCTCGAGAAGTGATAGTGGGAGTAATTCCCTAGAAAGAGGAAAAAAATATCTTTGTTTGAAGGTGAGCGAACAAGATCAGTTTGGGAGAAGCCAAGACCTCTCACAACCATCGGATCAAGGTAAGGAGCACAAAATTTAAACTCTCAAAGTCCTTTGAAATTCCCTGCTTCAAAAAGTTTCAAGCGTTTGTTGTGAAGGAGGCAAAAGTTTCGAAGTCCCGAAGTGAAGCTATGACGTAGATCACTGGAAGGAGTACGAGTCGTTGGATTAGTCATGGAGCATATATCTGGGTCATCAGATCAAGTCCGGGAAGGAGGTGAAGCATTGTCAAAGAAGATCCAATCCTAACCGTCGGATCTGCATGTGAGTGAACATGAGTCGTAAGATCTCACAGTTCAGTAGTTCAGTGATTTAGAGGATCACGGGTAAAAAATTCTTTAGTGCAAAATTCCCCAAAGTTATGAAGTCCCTAAGTAAATCCAAGCTGTTCATTATTCAGGACACATGGACTGTGGGTCCCTACCCTTTGCCACTTCGGTGTTCGGTGATTTGGGAGTCTAATGGTGATTAGAAGCTAAAATTCCAGAAGCACAGATTTTTGAGGTAGATCATAGTCGTTGGTTGTTGGAGAAGTGTGGACCGTTGATCTAGGTGTTTGTTTGGGAATTTGTCACTTCAACATTCGTGAGAATAGGTGTGTATTGAGGTTATAACTTTTGAAGCCCAAAGTAACGAAGTGTCGAAGCCTTGAAGCTCCAGATAGGTGCCTATCTGGTAAGCACTTGGTTCCATCCCTCAGTCATATGAGATTCTGACCGAAGTTAAGGGGCTAGTGCATGAAATATGATTTCAAGGATAAAGGGGATTAACAGGAGAGCCCGGGTTCATATTCATACGAAACTGTGCCTAAAGAGATTTTAAAGGGCATGTGTACATTGGATGGGATCCAATAGGGATCCGAGAGATTATTCATCTCCTCAGTAGAATGATCCTAGACCGAGAGGTTGCGTGAACCCCAAGGAAGGGTGGGGGTTTGCATTAAGTGGTATCAGAGTTTTATTTTTATCAGAGCCTGAGTGGAAATTTTTTCTGATACTATCACGTGGTATCAGAGAAGATATTTTTTTGTAGACAATAGGCAAAGAAAGAGAAAAAAAAGTAATGAATCTATCCGTGAAGAAATGGTTGCAAGTGTGCAACAAACAACAGACAACTAGGTGGGCTGGAAGAGAAGGACCAGTTGTGTTCTTGGAGAAAAGAAGAGCCTGTGGAGCTCTTAAGGTGAGAAATTGTTGTACAACAGCCAGAGAGAAATGAGTTCTCAAGAGAAGGAGCAAGTACAAGGTGTGCACCTACACTCAGTAGGAGTGTAAAAGCTCAGAGAGAAGGTTCTAGTAGGTTAACAAAGGACTAAGTGAGCAGAGCTTGTCAGAGGCTGATTGTAGCTCAAAACAAGAAAGTGGAAGCTCACAAAATTTCTAGGAGGGCATGGAGAGGAGAAAATGGCTATTGAAGGCCATAGACAAGGTCCAAGGGGAGACCGCAAGTAGATAAGAAAAGAGGTGATGGACAAGGAGCTCAAGGAGACTTGAGAGGAGCTCGACAGGTTGATGCTAAAAATTTAGTAAGGAGATCAAGGAAGTTGGAGGTATGAGTGGCCTGTAAAGACGAAGGTGAGGTGGAATATCCAATAGTTGATTGCCAGGAGGCAGAAGTAGATACTAAGGAGGTGGCTGAGGTAAGTGGAAAACCTTAGGAACACCAAGGAGAAGATGGTTTAAGTTTGTGAACCAGAATATGGAGAGAGCCTCGATGACGAGGAAGAGAGGTCAATTGAAGATATTGAATACTGCTAGGAGGGGAGAAAGGAAAATTCAGGTTGTCATGTGGGAAAGGATGAAATGAGACTGTGTGAGAGTCTAAGGAACTCATAGGAGAGTTTAGATCGAAAAGGAGTGATGACAGAAGGGGCAGGATATAATACTCATGAGTATGAAGATTCATGTGGGGTTGCAGACCATGTGAATGAAGATGATGAGAAGTTGAATAATTCAACCCTCAAGGAGGAAGATGAAAACTGCATTCGGATCATTGGGGGAATGAACATATTCCTGCCAAGAATCCCAGCAAAGGCCATTGCATGTGATGCACATGAGGAGGTGATGTAGAAGGAATCTGAGGAAAAGTCCATTGGGCCAAATGTTTTTAAAATTAACAGTTTATGTGAAACTACAAGTGCAGGAGAAGAAAGATAGCCAGTAGAGACTATCATGGAGGAAGAGAAGGAACAAATATTGAAATATTCCCAAGAGGTGAAAGAAGAGGAGGCCCACACAATTGTGAGGCAAAGGAATGTTCATAGGGAGCATTCAAATGTAGTACTCACTCAGTGGGAGACAAAGTTGAAGATGTTGGAGGATTGGTTACACAATCCAGAGACAAAGGAAGACTGCCAAAACAAGACAATCATACAAAGTGGAGAAGAATTCCAACATGAGGAGAAATTTGATGGATATGGAATTATTCCATCCCGAGGAGGTGAAAAAGGAACATAGGAACTGATAGAAATAAATATGTCATAGGAGATGGTTGAGAAACAACTCAATAATATTTCTGCAAAATTGAAGTATGCAGTGGAGTGGCAAGCTAATGCCACATGAGATGAAATCAGCATGGGAGATCTGGATGATCTGCCCTTTAATTTGTGTGAAGAATTGGAAGCCCTGGGAAAAAAAGAAATAACCCAGAGGAAGCTCGTCCAACAAGCAAGTTGGAAATTGAAGAGGAGGATATGGAGCAGAGAATACTGGAGGAGAGGAGCCAACCCATGGATAAGTTGGACGAGGAGATTGAGGAGATAAAGAGACTGATGTTGAAGTCAGCAGAGGATACAGTCAACAACAAGAGGAGGTTGACAAGAATATATTGCAATGGAATAATGAATCGGGCACTACAACATAAAATTTGGAAACCTTGAGAAAATCCTGCAGCAGCAACAGGATAGAAACAACAACAAGGCAGAGGAGCAGATGGAAAACTCCATAATGGAGTTTGGGATCTAGGAGGATATGAACAACAAAAATAGAGGATCCATGAGAAGGAGCTCATGATTTTGTCATAAGAGGAGTATGATGCAGGAGCATCAACAACACGTCAACAATCAACACAACAATGCACTAAGAGGGAGAAGATCCCAAGGAGAGAGAAGCACCAACCTTCTCATTTTTCTTTAAATTTGTAAATTTAATGTAATTAAAGTTTAAAAAGCTTAAGGAGCACTGAGCCATTGTATATGTGTAATATTGAGTGTAATTTTCCTTTAATGGTTGACAAGTAAATAGATCTAGATCTGATTCAGACTAGATGTCTATTAATTGTAATTTAATGTAAGTAGGTGGAGGAAGGATCAATAAGCCCCTCTCTTGTAAAAAGATCAATGTATTGAGATCATAAGGATTAGTCCATTAGATGAGAATTAGAGAGCATTAGAGAATATCATGAGAAGAGAGGAGAGGAGAGGAGTGAAATAACTAAGACTCTTGTGCAGTCCATTCATGTAAACATTGTACAAAGCATTCAGATTTAATACAAAGGAATATTTCCCTGCATATGAATCTCTATGTGTATTTTATGTGTTTCTGAATGTTTAATGTGTATTTTTATGAATTCTATGAATGTGTGAATCGTTCCCTTTGTAGGAATAGATAGAATTCCCTATATTTGTGATTTTGTAGGTGTTCTAGTCTCTCAAGGATAGTGTAAGGAGTGCATGTTAGAGTTGTGAAAAAACTATAAAAATCCAGTGGAAGGATTGTGTGTAAGAACTCAGTTTTGAGTTTAGGAAGAGAATTCTAGGTGGGCACAACATAACATGCCATAGAAGCTCAGAAGGGATAATTCAAGAAGTGCACATAGCAAGTGAAAGGATTGTGCCTACACTTAGAGAAATGTAAAATCTTTAGGGAAATCCAGTGCAAGTGTGCACAGGGCAAGCGCAATGAGTGCACAAGTGAGTATTTCAAGTCCAAGATTCAGGAGGTAAGTGCAAGGAGTGCATGAAGCCAAAATTCCATTTAAGTGTTGGTAAAGCTCAATAATGAAGAGTTCAGAGTGCCAGGAGGGCACAAGAGATCATATGATAGAACAAAGGGATGAACCCTTTGAAGTTGAAGAGTTGGAATCTCACGCGAGACAACACAAGTGTGCATAGGGCATATGCAAGGAGTGCAGAAGGAAAGAATAGTCTGAGTTTCATACTGCGTAGAAGCACAAGGTGTGTGCTCGAGTTCAAGTCATTCAACTGATAGAAGCTCAAGGAGTGATAGCAAGGTATTTCCCCAGAAAGAAGAAGAAATCTATTTGTTTGAAGGCGAGTGGATGAGATCAGTCCGGGAGAAGTCAAGACCTCGCAAAACTGTCGAATCAAGATAAGGAGCGTAGAATTTAAACCCTTGAAGTCCTTCAGACTTCGTTGCTTCGGTAAGTTTAAAGCATTTGTTGTGAAGCAGTCAAAAGTTTCGAAGTCCCGAATTGAATCTACCCTGTAGATAACTCGGAGGAGTACAAGTCATTGGATTGGCCATGGAGCATAGATTTGGGTCGTCAGATCAAGCCTAGGTAGGAGGAGAAGCATTGTCATAGAATATTAGATCCCAACTATCATATCTGCACACGAGCAAACGTGAGCCGTAAGATCTCATAGTTCGGAAGTTCGACGATCGAGAGGATCACGAGTAAAAAGTGCTTTAGTGTGAAATTCCTCTAAGTTTCAAAGTCTCGAAGCAAATACAAGCCGTTCATTATTGGGGACATGTGGACCATGGATCCCTACCCTTCTCCACTTCGACATTTGAAGATTCAGGAGTCTAATGGTAATTAGAAGCTAAAAGTCCCGGAGCCCTGAGTTCTGAAGTAGATCACAATCGTTGGCTTTTAGAGAAGTGTCGACCATTGATCTGGGTGCTAGTTTGGGAATTCATCGCTTCGGCGTTTGGAATAATCGAAGTGTATTGAGGTCAAAAATTTTGAATCCCGAAGTAACGAAGTGTCGGAGCCCTGAAACTCTGGATAGGCACTTTTCTAGTAAGCACTATATTCCAACCCTCAATCATATGATAATTTGACCAAAGTTATGGGGCTAGTTCCCGAAATATGATTTCAAGCATAAAGGGGCTTAGAAAAAGAGCTCGCGAGGTTTGGATTTGTATGGACTTGTGCCTAAGGAGATTTTAAAGGGTCTATGTACATTGGAGGGGATCCAACAAGGATTTCAAAGCTGATTCAACTCCTCAGTAGAATGATCCTAGACCGGGAGGTTTCACAAACCCCAAGGAGGGGTGGGGGTTCGCATCAATTCCACCATTAATTTTGATATTCCAACATACACTCACAACCCTTACTTATCCCAATGTCAATCAATTATTTTGATGGCTCTTCTTTGTATGTTAGCACCTTGTTGAATACATTCAAGGATGGTTGCTGTAAAACAACTTAAAATATACAAAAATGAAATCTTAAGTTAATGTTATAAGTGTTAGAATAATGTTGATGTTCTCATTTAACCATAGACAATGCTACACCATTGTCACCCAACCATATGCATAAAGCCACCCCGAGCACCTTAACCTTTGACATAAATAATGATTCTAGGAATCCACACCAGAACCAACAGATAACCAAGAGAGTGCACTTTCTCCAAGGGTAGCGCACAAGAGAAACTAACAGAAATACTGAACAATATAAAACCATACAACTATAGTTGTTGTTTCTCCTCCTCCAAACTTGTGCACTATTTTAGGTTTCCTGAGCAAGAATGAGTGATAATGAGTGAGTAAATGATCCAAGACATCCTCTATTTATATTTATCTATCCAATCACTTTTCTGTCTGGGCCAACTTGAATTTTTGGTAATTATATTTTTTGTTTATTTTTTTGCTATGAGGCCGACTAGTCTTCGTGGAGGATAATACCTTAATATTGTATACTCTGTTGAGATGACATGTCTTCTAGGGTTTTCACACATTTGTTTAGGGTTTCTCTTGCTTTCATGATATTCTATTCTAGTCAAAGGTTACATATGGAGGTTAATACCTCCCGCAGCTACCATAATATCAACATTGCCTCTTAGCTACAGAGGTACTAATGGTCTCAAAAAAATCCATCCATATTCACATGGCATGGGAAAGACTCATGTCCTTTTATATCATTCTACAGGTAGCATCATCATAGATCAAGTCATGAGTATAATCATCACTATCATCATCATCTGGTAGCAATATGAAATCAAAACATATAGTGGTACTTGTTCTTGTAATTCTTCTGTCATAGAAACTATCACAATATCCATGAGCCTCATTTATATATATTGATGATCCATATCCGCCACCATGTGTCTAGCACCTTGGGTCATTTTTGTCCCATCACAAGAATCATGACCTCATCGAAGTCACATTCACCTCATAGTTGATCCTCTCATAGGGTCACTCCATGAATGCATTTAGCTCGATGTTACCAGACACGTGTGTCTAGCACCTCAGGTCGTTCTTGTCCCATGATAATAATTATGACCACATCGGAGCCACAAACACCTCATGGTTATCCTCTCATAGGATCACTCTATGAATGAATTCATTTTGATTCTATCAGACACATGGAATTTCACCGCAAGCACCTTGAGTCTTCAATCCATTGAATACTATGTCGAGGAACATCTACTCTGGATGTAGATATTCCCTATCTCCCCTTGTCCGTAGCTCAGTTCTTGTGGAGATAGAGTCAAATTGATGATTATTGGGGCTACTCACCTACTCGTGAGTTAACTACTCACCTAATCGTGATAGTTTAAAGGCCCGATACAATTCACACATAGGATATCTAATAGAAAATCAAATATTCAATCCATTGAAGATTACATCTGGGCCTATTCCCACATGATCAAATTCATTTGATCAATATTGGAATATCGACATGATGTTGCAATCATTAACACCCCCCTAAGGAAACATTTGCATTCCTTCCAATATTTTCCCAGACATAGGCTTAGTGCAAATGTTAGTTATCTGCTCATTTGTGGATAAGTGATGGAACCTCACAGCTCCTTCCTACACCATGTCTCTAATGAAGTCCTGCAAGATCCTTCAAAAACACACCCTACTTCATATCTTTCATCATTGGCTATGATATATGAATTAGTGATATATATATATATTCTTCCCTACTTGTCTAGAAATCATTCTTGATCCCAAGCTGAAGTAGCACCCCAGGTGTTAGATCTGTCTTCTACACTCCCAATCCAAAAAATGTATATCCCAGTAGACATACTTCATCATCGAAGATCAATCATATCTATCTATACCACAACATAGGTACTTGCATGTTGTGTTGTAACCCAATAATACGGTCATGGCTCAACCATATACTGGCACAAGGTGCTCTCTGCAAAGAAAATTCCTATATCCCATCATACAACTTCCTGAGATGTCTCGTCATAGGTGTGGCCATGGACTTCCTATCCATCATGATAAACCTCTTCATTCTATTCACTGAAGATATCATCTGGTGCCATCCATGCTTCTAATCCCAATATATTTGATCATTATACTTCATCTCAAACTCTTAAATCAACTCCCTCTATCTGAGAGAATCCTTGGACCAAACTTTTGTCTATTGCATGTCCCTTTGCATTCTTCAAAGTGTCACAAAAATATGTTGTCTTCTTCTTGATCACTGACTCCTTATGAGTCTAACTCCCTCTTATATTCATCTCTTATGACCTTCGTGGAATAAGAAACAAGAACAAAAAAATCTCCATGGTATCCTCCGTGGAAGATATCCTACCTAGAGTCTAGTTCAGTAACGAAGAACATCTCCTAAAGGAGATCAACTTCATCTTGTCAACAATGAGCATTTACATAAGAACAAGAATATCTCCTAGAGAGGAGATCAACAAGTGTATCTCTAGTATTAAGGGGTTAGTATAATGATCATAACTTCAATAGATCAATATGCAACATAAGATCATATATCATAATAATGTCATAACAGCTAGAGACATATCATTTTTTAAAATAATCAAACCTAGAGTCTTCACTACTAGGGAGGGTGCACTTGTTCCTCTAAATGTACTGAACTCATTGCTTGGACAAGGTCTCTTGTACATCCTCTGCAAACACACTCATGCTTTGCTGGATGATAAAACTTGAAAATAATATACAAGTGTGTACCTTTAAAATTTGTAGTATCATTCATCTTGTCTTCTAATCTAAAACTTGACACCATCTTGACAAGAAGAGGTCATAAACTGAATAAAAAAAGGTTTAATGAATAGAACAAGATAGAAGCCCTAAAATTTCAAATTTGACCACAAAAATCAATTTTGACCAAAAATCAACCTTTGACTTTGACTTTGACCCAAAAAATCAAACTTCATGTTTTTGTTGGCTGAGAGCACGAGAGGGTGCGCTAGACTAGGGTGCACTAGAATACCCAAAAATGAGGTCCAATGCTTCACTGAAATTGCCCATGAAATTAGGTTTAGGGTTTGTTGCAACTGCAAAATCAGAAACCCTAGTTGTAGCTGCAACTAGTGCTACAACGAGCTTGACAAGGAACTCTTGATCTACCTTCCAGTGGTTAGAGTGTTTTGAAGGTAGTGTGGGCCCATAACCTATTATAATAATGTTGATGTGTTCATTTAACCATAGGCAATGCTACACCATTGTCACCCAACCATAGGCACAAAGACACCCTTGAGCACCTTAACCTTTGACAGAAAGAATGATTCAAGGAAGCCACACCATAACCAACATATAACCAAGAGAGCCCACTTTCTCCAAGGGTAGTGCACAAGAGAAAGTACCATAAAGACTGAGCAAGATAAAACTGTACAACTGCAATTGTTGTTGCTCCTCCTCCAAAATTCCGTACTATTTTTGGTTTCCTGAGTGAGAGTGAGTGAGTAAATGAGCCAAGGCATCCTATATTTATATTAATCTTTCTAGTGAATTTTCTGGTTGGGACGACCTGACTTTCTAGTAATTATCTTTTTTGTTTATCTTTTTCTTGCGAGGTCAACTTGTCTTCCTGGAGTATAATAATTTAATATTATATATTCTAGTGAGTCGATATGTATTCTAAGGTTTTCACACATTTGTTTAGGGTTTCTCTTGCTTCCAAAATATTCTATTCTAGTCAAAGGTTACATATGGAGGTTAATACCTCCCGCAACTACCATAATATCAACAATAAGGAAATAACAATTACTCACAAACTTTGTTATCAACCCCTTTCTTCCTTGTTGTCCTGTTTTATTTGTTGAATGAGTTCCATTTTGTTTTCTTTTCTGCAAGAAAATACTTCAAAATTAATAATTAATGCTAAATTATTTTTTTATATGTACCTAATAGAAAAATTCAATGATTTCATACATTTGAAGCACGTTCTTGTTGATATGGAACCTCCTGCGATGCAATTATGTCCATTTATTTTACCATCTCCTTGTACACTTTTTTTGACATTCCTACTGGTATATTTCAAATATCAACTCATTGATCATTTGGTATTTTCATAGTCTTCCTGAAAAAAGTAACATGGCAATTAAATATTTTTATATTGATATATGAAAACTAAATATAACAAGATTGATATTAATAAATTAGGAATGTTTTGTAGTAATATATACATATTCTAGAAAAGCATTTTTAGGAATATTACTTTTTGAATCATTTACTTTTTGTTGTTGTATGTTTTTTCTATTGCAAGTATGACTTGTCTCATTGCCCATTGCTCTGGTAACACTTCCTATAGTTTATATATAATCTGGTTCTTTGAATCAATGAATTGATTTCTATATTGTAAGTGGAAAGTATGTCTATACATTCGTTCCACTATATCCCTCATAGTTTTGTAAAAGTTTTCCCCCCTTTCATTAACTTCGAGCACCACTCCAGATGAGCTAAGGACCAATTCATCATCATTTACATCTTCTGTAATTTATATTTTCTTAGAACGACATTTTGTTCCTTCGTTGTTGGTCCCAATTGTAGAACATTTAACATATGTGAATTGATATATTGTTTTGAACATGTTATCTAATATTTGTAAGTAAAACATTAATGAAAATTCAAAAAAAAATATTATAACACCCTGTTTCCCCCAGTTTGTAAAAATAACTAGACTGGCCAAGAACTGTGGCAAACTCAGAAATGTGAATATGTGATGTGAATGGACCTTGTGGAAAAGGTCGATGAATGTGAATAATATTATGAATTTATATTGCAGGATTGTTGAGAGGGGATATGCTGAAAAGGAGACCACGATGGCTACAGAAAGGCAGTGGAAGGCACCTGGAAAGGTGGTGTTAACTTCCACCGAAAATCAATACCGTATTTGGACTCCATTGGTTCGGAGAACCAAAAGAAGCTTGTTGGCCCCGAATTAAATGTCTCGCAGGCTGATAGGTACATGGCTCCTCAGGAATTAATGAGGGATGGGGAGGTGAACCACCCATCTGTAGAGCCATCAGGCCTGACCAGCGCGAGGGAAACTGCACCACACACAACCTCGCAAGAGGATAAGGCGTGGGGGAGAAGCGATTGGGGGAAGACGTGAGGGGAGAAAGAGAACCCTGGCATTATGCAGAGTGGGTGATAGCAGAGAGGAAGGAGAGTAATATTCGCTCCTGGTCACTAGCAAATAGAGATGCAGTCTCACAACATCGTGGTCTCAGCTCGGGGGTGGCTAGTGGTAAATCTGCTGGAAGTCACTGAGGCTACAGTTGGGTGGAAATGAGCACCCCTCTTAGTAGTTGCATAACCCATGGTGTTACTTTCTGATAAGTGTTTTTCCTTTGGAATCTTGAAATATATGTATGCTAACATTTATGATCATAAGCTATGAAATTGTGAATGATTTCATTATAAGAATGTCTATATGGTGTCTTGATTAGTACTGGTAGTTGTATGTTTATATGGAAAGACTACATATGGATTATGTTCTCATAAATTGTTATTTATATGCATACTGATCTAATTCAGACTTCATGCCTAGTTCTTGGGAGAGAGATACCCTTATCTGCCTCAGATAGTACCCTGGGTAAACCTCCCCATAGAGATACCCTTCTCGAAAAGGCCCATCAAGAACCTGGGAAAAAGGACGTGAAGGTGCAAGGCCTTAAGAAATCCTTGATAAGTATCGAATCGATGGACGAGATCCCATCGGGAGATCCGTGGTCACTCACAACTATCAGATCGAAAGAAGAAACTAGAGGGTTAAGCACCTTAACCCTGAATAGGTGTTG
>ML785718.1:533434-549187 GCA_009831015.1 Picea engelmannii
TTGTGGACCCTTTGAGGTTCTAGATAGAGTGGGACCTATAGCCTATCGGCTAGCACTTCCTCCCACAGTAAAAGCACATAATGTTTTCCATGTTTCATTATTGAAGAAATATGTACATGATGCTAATCATATAATTCACTGGTCTGTGATCCAAGTGGAACCAGAGGGAGAATTTCTACCAAAACCCCAATGCATATTGGACAGAAAGGAAACCCCGCTCCGGAACCAAACCATTACACAGGTCAAGGTGCAGTGGAGACATTTTGGCCCAGATGAGGCTACATGGGAAATGGAGGATGCCATGAGATAGGCATATCCAATTTTTTTTACTTTTGTACATGCAATTCATGTTAATAGATAGAACATCGAGGACAATGTTCCTTTAAGGGGGAGGGAATTGTAACACCCTGTTTCCCCCAGTTTGTAAAAATAACTAGACTGGCCAAGAACTGTGGCAAACTCATAAATGTGAATATGTGATGTGAATGGACCTTGTGGAAAAGGTCGATGAATGTGAATAATATTATGAATTTATATTGCAGGAATGATGAGAGGGGATATGTTGAAAAAGAGACCACGATGGCTACAGAAAGGTCGTGGAAGGCACCTGGAAAGGTGGCATTAACTTCCACTGAAAATCAATACCGTATTTGGACTCCACTAGCCCGGAGAACCAAAAGGGGCTCGCTGGCCCCGAATTAAATGTCTCACAGGCTAGCTAGGTACATGGTTCCTCAAGAATTAATGAGGGATGGGGAGGTGAACCGCCCATCCATAGAGCCATCAGGCCTGACCAGCACGAGGGAAATCGCGCCACACACAACCTCGCAAGAGGATAAGGTGTGGGGGAGAAGCGATTGGGTGCAGATGCAAGGGGAGAAAGAGAACTCTGGCATTATGCAGAGTGGGTGATAGTAGAGAGGAAGGAGAGTAACCTTCGCTCCTAGTCACTGGAAAACAGAGATGCAGTTTCACAGCATCGTGGTCTCAGCTCGGGGGTGGCTAGTGGTAAATCCACTGGGAGTCACTGATCCTATGGTTGGCTGGAAACGAGCACCCCTCTCAGAAGTTGCATAACCCCTGGTGTTACTTTCTGATAAGTGTTTTGCCTTTGTCATCTTGAAATATATGTATGCTAACATTTATGATCATAAGCTATGAAATTGTGAATGATTTCATTATAAGAATGTTTGTATGGTGTCTTGATCAGTACTGGTAGTTGTATGTTTATATGGAAAGACTATGTATGGCTTATGTTCTCATAAATCATTATTTATATGCATACTGATCTAATTCGGACTTCATGCCTAGTTCTTGGGAGAGAGATACCCTTATTTGCCTCAGATAGTACCCTGGGTAAACCTCCCCATAGAGATACCCTTCTCGAAAAGGCCCATCAAGAACCTGGGAAAAAGGACGTGAAGGCGCAAGGCCTTAAGAAATCCCTGATAAGTATCGAATCGATGGACGAGATCCCATCGGGAGATCAGTGGTCACTCACAACTGTCAAATCAGAAGAAGAAACTGGAGGGTTAAGCACATTAACCCTGAATAGGTGTTGATTGACGGACGAGATCCCGTCGAGAAATCTGTGGTCACCCATGACCATTAGATTGGTAGGAGAAAGTAGGGTGGTGGGGTTAAATTTTTTACCACTTTGTCTTTATGTGTCTTCGTGGGTAGCGAAGAGATCAAGATCATGGATCTCCAAGGACCATGAGAACATCTAGACCGTTGATTTTTCCACGTCCAAGAAGTTGTGGGAGAATGCACAAGTTAGGAACCTGTCTGAGCTATCAGATCTCGGCTAGAAAACTCGACCATCGTTGGATCTGTCAGGATATACCTGAGGGTTAAACCCCAGTGAATAAGGGCTATAGCCCCGAAATAGATCTGGATCATCCGATTAAAGGAGGCCATGTGTCGTGAGATTTCCCATTTCGGGAAATCAGGAATCGGGAACTCGGGAGTTCTGGTGATGAAAGATCGGGGAATTCCATGGTAGAAACCCCGAAGTAGATTCAGGTCATTCGATTAAAGGAGGACATGTGTCGTGAGATTTCCCATTTCAGGAAAGCGGGAGTCGGGAACTTAGGAGTTCTAGTGATGAGAGATCGATATGTTCCATGGTGGAAACCCCGAAGCAGTCGTAGGCTGACCGATTTCGGGAGGCTACATGTCGAGAGATTACCTGTTTCTGGAAATCGGGGATAAGGGATTCGGGAGTTCCGCTGACAAGAGGTCGGGCTCTCTCCTTGATAAATCCTGATAGTAGAGAGAGTGTGGTCATGTGGGAAGAGGTCATATTGACCAAGGCATAACCCAAGGGGCTAATCACCGATTTAGGCTTGTTTGGCACTTCAGCGTTTCGGCACTCGGGATATCGAAGGGCATGTTCCCTCATGCTCTCAAACCCCGAAATCCAGACTTATGAATATCGAGATGTTAGCATGTGGTTAAGTCCTGATGAACGGATGAGATTGTTTCGAAGGATCTCAGGGTCTATAACGACCGTCAGATGTGAGGAAGAGAAGTCAACTTTAAGCTATGGCGCGAATGCGCCTTAGGGTAAGTGGTGAGAATATCTGGATGGCCAAAGTCCACCCGCCCAGATCCATGGCTGAGGCTTCATTCCGGAGCCCCCTTGTTGTTTTGCCTTTAGCGGTGAAGGGGGGGGTCTGGAATCGAACGCGCAACTCTGGAATGGTCAGGATTTATTCGCCTTGATCAATGACATTCAGGCGAATTTTGGACCCCCCTTGCCATTATACCTTTAATGGGGGGGGGGGGGGTCCATAATGGAGTGGCATATGAAGTGGGACCCATCTCCTATCATGTCACCCACTGTGTCGTGTTTCCCCTCTCGCCACCTGTACTCCACTCAACCACGCAACAGGGTCGTTCTTAATGGCCATTTCCTAACCCTATAGGGATTCGTCTCTATTGGCCAGTCACTAACCCTTCTAGGGTTCGACGGTTGCAGAGTCGAACGATTCGACATCCCTATAGTGCTGAGGCGCCATGATTATTTGACCTGTGATCATGACCCACGATCACATGGGAGCAGAGAGAGTGAAAGAGCTAGCTTACGCTAGGCCTCCATAGATATTTCGGGGGCTCTGATTCTGCAGAAATCAATGAAAATCTGATTATGGTAGTGGGTGTGTTACAAATATATATTGAATAGAATTTTTTCATTCACCTCGTTCATCCTTTTGCAATTTTCCATCAAGATTTTACACTCTTCTGCACTTATATCACAAAGAATATTATTGAGCTTCCTCATTTTATGGCTCTGCAGGACACACGCTAATCAATACATATTAGTTAAACTTACATATAGTTCAAACATTTTTATTTTTTTATAGAATTTAAAAAGAACTTTCTTTTTTTTCCTTTCCGAATGTGCTATCTTTGTATCCATCAGAATTTTTGTTACTTGAACTATTCTCATACATTTGTTTTATCAATATACAACCTGTACCATTCAATACATAAGATATTAAATATAATTTATAAATAAATCATATAATTTTCACCAAAAAAAGTATCCTGGTGTGACGTATTAATATTAAAGCACCGATGCATTACATGTTATCAAACACACTGCTATAAAAAAGATTTAAAATAACAGTGAATTAGAGCAGTGCGAAATATATTGTTAACAACACCAATGCATTTAATGTTAAAAATGCACCGATAAAAAATATTTTAGAATACATTAAATTAAAATGGTGCGATAAGTATCGTTAACAACACCGCTCCAATTGAAAAAGTGAAAAATAAAAAATACCATAAAGAAAACAATTTACACATCCATGAATGATTTTTTTTTAAATTATTTGCGGCATAGTAGTTGCGTTTGTATCTGTAAGCGTACAAGTTCATTATATTACATAAGATGCATGGATTCTCTGAAACTGTTTAAAAAGAAATGTCACAGGGCTCAGAGGGTTTGGATCCGATCCATCACACGTCAAACACTATTTATATGGAAACATAAACCCATTAAATCTAAAAACCTAAAATGAAAAGATATAATTATGAAGTGATAGAGGGAGTTAAACCCTAAGTTGAAGTTTTGGTAGTCACACAAACAACAAGAAGAAAGGTCTTAGCATTGAGAATCACCCTCATATTGCAAGAGGATAATCCCAGTACCCCTCAAAAGGTTTGTGAATGTAAATTTATGATGAAAGGTCAAATGGACAAAACTCAACATAAGAATGTTTTAACACACAAATCTGGGCTAGTATGCATAAGAAAATGAGGTTTTGATTAATTTCAGTCGGTGGTTTAAGGATAAAGGTGAATAGAAGGAAGACTTAGTGGAGAAGGAGGATAAGTCTACTATAAGCATCAGGCCTTCAAGCATCTAGGTGAAGAAAAAAATCAGTCACAAGAACCCCTTGAAACTAAAGTTTAAAACACTGAAAATCATTCATAACAGTATTATAATCAAACATCCATTATAACAAAACCAAAACATATCATATGGATCATCCAATCATGATCATTTCAAATTGAGAGGAAACAAGATGGCAAAAGAAAATTGACTTGTATTAACGAAAATGTCTCAAGTCCCATACATAACCAGAGAACAACTTTGCTTAGTTAAATTATTAGAAAAGGGGAGCTCTTCTCAACCATCCAACCCTCTCAAATCATTCATCTGATATATTTATAATCAAGATAGTAGCTGGTGTCTTCTCTCATCTGTCATTTTCCTTCTGTCAGAAGGAAACTCTGGTCAGTATGGGCATGCAGGAGAAACTTGCCTCTGTGGTACCTCGGGCTGACAGTTTTCTGTCTCCTCGACCGAACCCTCCATGCTTCCATTTAATGGGGTAGTCGATTGATCAACCACCGATCCTTCTTTCATTAACTGATTTTTTTCTTGGGATCAGGATGTGGAAAAAATTCCCTCTGCGGTACTTTAGGCTGACAAGTTTCTATCTCCTCGGACAAATCCTCCATGTTTCCATTTAAAAGGGTTGTTGATTTCTCTCTTTCCTCTAGTGATAGACTGGTTGTGGTCTGCTAACTCTTTGCTTCTCCTTGTGACGCTCATTTGATGATTTTTCTTAATACCCAGTTTATGTTTCCATGCATTGATCTCAGATTGGACCCCATATAAGAACGTGATTGTGAAAGCTACCAAGGGCGGTTTGGGTCCACACTGCTTCGGCCCCCGCAATCCACCACCAACTGCCACATACCTATTTCGCTATACCATGGTTTCAATTGTGGGATCACTCTAGAATTTTAACGTTCGATCATGTTCCATCCCCGCAATGCAGTGTGGCCATCGATCTGATGCAAATCCGCGATCTAGGAAACCATGCTATTTTAACACCCCGCTAAAATTTATCCATATGCCAACTCCATAATCCTTTAAAACCATGCTTAGAGATGGATCCAATTTTGGAGCTTGAGAGATTTGAATGTCGAGCAAGAATACCTCCTGAAGGACGATCTCCCCAATCTGACATGGTGGCCTGACACTGTATGATGTCACAACTAGTGATGGATGAGTGTCATGTGTTGAGTTGAAAAACACCCGTGGAGTGGTAGGTCCCAAAGAGATGTGTCATCCTGAAGTTACTTTGGGACTTGGGGCCTTCCAGTGATACTGCTACAAAGATCAACGGTTCTTGTTGATTTGAGATCAATGGTCCACAATTACTTCGAGAGTTCGGGATTTAGGAGTTTTCAATGCATAGCTCTTACAATCCTCCAGAGCGTCGTATCTTCGAAGTGAGAGATCTGCCTCCACGCATCCTCAGCCCTCAATGGCTCAGATTTACTTTGGTACTTTTTGCCTTTGGGATTCCTTTACTCACTCAGCTAATTCTTGCTTCCTCCCGGAGTGCGAGATCATTAGACACGTGTCCCTTTCTTGAAGATCAATGACCACAAGTGATTGTGAGCTCACCACTTGCACAAAATTTATTTTCCTCCCTGATCCCTGCAATGCAAAGATGCTTGTTCGTAGCGGGATCGATATGAATCGTTGATTTGATGATCTAGAAATATCAACAACCTTGAATGATTGCAGGCTCACAACTTGGAGAAACTTTAATTTTCTTTTCGATCCTCGCAATGCCTCCCCACCGTCGATCTCTCTCCAATGAGATCTGACGGTCATGACTTATTCTTTTCTCTACATAATGATTGATCTGAACTATACATTGGATCTGCGCTGCTGAAAATCGAGCATGTCTTCTTGCTTTTATTTCAAGCTCGAAATGGACGGCTCTGAACACTGCATTCTGCTCATGGTTTTTCCCTGTGCAAACAAAGGACTTGGTTAGCCTTCAAAAACTACATATGACCCATGATAACTTCATGTGATAACATTGGCTTTGCAGGGGATGGCATGCTCCCTATGAGTTGTCAAGAACAAGTAGTTTCATTGTCTTATCCTAGGGCTATGGGGTCACTTATTTAAACAAAAATAAAAAGAAAAAGTGATATTTACAACGAATGGAAATACAATCATGGCTTAAGAAAAATATTTTTTTAGGAAGTGCCCATTGACAGGGACACCAAAAACTTCAAAATCCTCCAAGTTCTACAATTTATAAGTGTTATTTGAAAATACCTCATAAATATTAAACGAACCAATCCACAAGGCTTTGAATTTACCATGTTTTCCTTTTTCTTGCTTGGGTGCATCCCACTTGAGCACTAGATCTCTGAGCTGGAAATATGATTTTCTTACCTTCTTGTCAAAATCCTGCTTGATCTTCTGTTGATGGTCCTGTTCTTTTCCAAGTAGTTGTTCCCTAGTCTATGTTACTTCTACCAGCTATTGTATCCTCCTGACCATATCATCATCAGGTTCTCCTTGGTACTCTTGGAGGAATTTTTCCATGGGAAAGGAAAGTTGAGTAGGAAAAATAGCCTCAACCCCATATACAAGCTGAAAAGGGGAAACACCAAGTGACCTCTTTGTTGTAACTCTATCAACCCATAAGGAAAATTTTATCTTTGAGTCCCATGATTTCTTATTGTATTCTAACAATTTCTTGATGATCTTATGAGGCTCTTCTTAGAGGACTCTTCCAAACTATCTACTTGGGGGTAGTAAGGAGTAGAATGGACTAATGTAATCCCATACTATTCAAGAAACTTGATCAATGGTTCATCTTTTAAGGAAGTGACATTGTCAGTAACAATCCTACTTGGACAACCAAATATTGACATGATATCCTTGAGAAAACTAATGATTACCTTGTGGGAGGCATTCCTTGTAGGAATGGCTTCTATCCACTTGGTAAAGTAATCGGTAGAAATAAAAATCCACATATGATGACCACTTAAAGTTGTATGGATTTCCCCAATGAATTCAATAACCCACTTTTGAAAAGGTCCAGAAGCCACCACATGCTTCAAAGACAAATATTTGAGTTGTTGCTTTCCAGAAAACTTTCGGTATTTGACACAAGCTCTATTCTTTGCACAAATATCAGTAAAAAGGCTAGGCCATAAATACGCAACTCTGAGGATCTTATAAATTGTGGTTCTCCAAAAATGATGGCCCCCACATAAGCTGTCATGAAATTCATTCATGGCCCTTTGAGTTTCATGTGGATCTAAACATCTCAAAAGAACTCCTAGAGGATCTTTCCAATACAAGATATGATCAATGAGAGAATATATGATTTCTTTAAGCTTCAAATCTCTCACCTTTTTCTTGTCCAAACCATCCGAAGGTAGCAACTTCTGTAGAAAATATATGATGTCTTTATACCAAGTGCATTCTGCCAAATTTGGGCTGGCATGAGAGCTTTTATCAACAAACTCAACTTGCTGATTTTCATAGTTTATGTTCATGAAATTAACCCCTAAATATTTTTAATTCGATTCAGCCAACAACCTGGCTAAACCTTGGCCTTTCACTAGTTTAGTGGGCTTCATTTCAAGGTCAAATTCCATAATTTTAGCAATCCATTTGCTCCTTTTCCCATCTATGTCAGGCTGGATGAGTATCTCTTTCATTGAGGAAGAAGGGAAACATGCAACAATCTTTGAGTGAAGAACATATATTCTGAAATATTTGAGGGCTTTGACCAAATCATAAGCCTGCTTTTCCATGATATCATATCTCATTTATGCATCCCTCAATGATCTGCTAAAAAAGGAAATAGGTTGCTCTAACCCCTCTATATTTTTCTACATCAAAACAACAACCAATGTGTCAAATGAGGCAAAGGAAAATATCATAAACTCCTTGGAATAGTCAGGGATGATGAGCACAGGTTCTTCAGTCAAGGTCTTTTTTATATTATCAAAAGATTCTCTAGCCTCAGTAGTCCATTTTATCTCATTCCCTTTCCTAAGCATGGTTGTAATGTACTTCACTAATTCATCAAAGTTAGAGATGAACCTTCTTAGAAAATTGATTTTCCCCAAGAAATACTAAACTTATTTTTTGGATCTAGGAAAAGATAAGGTATGGATGGCCTCTACCCTACTTGGATCAGTTCTTACCCCTTCTACTGATACAATGTGCCCCAATAACTTACCTTCCTTCATAGCAAACAAAGGATTCCTAGGATTGAGAGAGAGACCAAACTTTCTGCACTTCAGAAGACCTTTTTCAAATGATGATAATGCTATTTATCAGATTTTGAGAACACTGTGATGTCATTTAGATAGATGACTACAAACTTGTCCTTCTCCCCAATGAAGGAAATGTCCATTTCTCTCTGAAAGGTCACTCCTGCATACATCAACCCAAAGGGAATTTTAGCATACATGAATGTACCCCAAGGAGTAGTAAAGGTTGGCTTATATCTATCTTCAAGCAAGACAAAGATCTGATTGTAGCCATAAAATCCATCAATCATAGACATCCTATATGAACCAATGACTCTCTGCAAAATGTGCTCCATCTTTGGCAAGGGGTAATTATCTTTCTTGGAGATTCTGTTCAAATTCCTGAAATCAACAAATAGTCCAATTTCCCCATTTCTCTTCCTTACAGGGGCCACGTTAGCTACCCACTCAAAGTATCTCAGAGGAATGATGATTTTGGCATCCAACAACTTCTTCACTTCTTTTTCCATAATAGGCAGCAACATGGGATTTATTTGTCTGAGTTTCTGCCTAAAAGGCTTGGTCTCCTCTTTCAAAGGGATCTTATGTTCAATGATGTATGTGTCATATGTTCTTAAATCTTCATATTTCTAGGGAAACACATCAGCAAACTCTAAAATATTAACATAATCATCCCTTTGTTCCTTTGATAAGCTACTAGACAACTTAACATACATTGGATCCTCCTCTGTACCTAAATTGCATTCAGTCACCTGAACATTTTCAGTTGGACCTTTAACCTTTACAACAACATCATTTATATCAAACAATCTCTCCAAGGGGAATAGTCCTTTTGGAATATGGTTATTGGGCAACTGAACAATATGATGGTCAACAATTGTATCTAGAAAAATATCAGTATGAGGGATTTTTTCAGTATCATGATCTTGATCAATATGTAAGGCAAAAAAACTCATCCACAATCTCAAGAAATCTTTTTATCTCAATATCATCTTCAAAAACCTTCCAATGTTTGACATTGTTAGGTACAGAGGGTCTATACTTCACTTCCACATCATATTTGAGTTTAGGGGGAAAAGGAATTTTGAAATTACTTGCTAAAACAACCAAGGAATCTGCCATAGTGTTCTCCTCTCTTGCAACAAATGAGATATTAAAAGATAAGAAGAAACTATAAACAAGATCCCAAACTTAATTTATGTAAGTCCTTAACATGGGGTGTTTAGCTTGATACATATTTTTAACTTGATGAAAAATTAATTTAGCATCTCCAAACACTGCTATCTCTTCAATTCTCATGTCTTTAGCAGCCCTCAAACCCAAAATAAGAACCTCACATTCTTCCACATTGTTTTTAGTTTCAAATTCAAGATTGTAGGAAAAATATATTATCTCTTGGGTAGGAGAAATAGAGACTACCCCAGCACCAACACCCTCCTTAGAAGAGGCCCCATAAAAAAACATCTTCCAAACATAGGTATTAGGAGGATCTTCACAAGAGGTGATGGACTTCTTTTTTATTTCAATAGGTGGTTGAGGAACATCAGTGAGCTGCAACATATTGGATCCTAAATCGTTATCAACTGCAAAAATAGGGTGTTTGGTAGGATTTGCTTCATCATTGATGATGTAGGCTAATGGTGCCTCCCTATAAATCCTTCTATGTTCTCCCCCAAACACAGGAATGGTGGCATATGAAAGGTCCATCTGCAAAGTTCCCCTTATTCTTGTGATCCAAAATCTTAACAAGACCATCCCAAACTTAGGGGGGACATTAGCCACCACAATACCCATGACCACACTTTTCATTGGCAATTGGAATAGGGTAACAACCAGGTCTTTTATAACCCCAAGAGACTTCACCTTCCTGGAATCAAATGAGTATAGGTCATGGTAGGTTTTTGTAACTTCCAACCCAAGCTTATCCATGACATTTTTAGGCACTTGGTTATGAGATGCCCCTGAGTCCATCAGGCAGTTGTGAAACACTTTATCGTGAATGTTTAATGATGTGTAGAAAGGAGGGGAAGAGTCATCCCTATCTTCAACCAAAGGTCCCAGGATGACTGTTGGTTTTTCATATTGAAGGTTGACTGAATCTGTGGAATTAGATGAAGTTTCAGGTTGCAACATTTTAGAAAGATTCCTTTTGAATTCCTCCTCCTTAATTAGCTCCAAAAAAGGTACAGGGATTTTAATTTTTTGAATCTCATTCTCAAAGCTAAAGGATGATGGATATTTCAGAATCTCCTTAACTTCTGGGGTAGGGATCTTAGCCAATGCCTTATTTTTTGTGCATCTTTTTCTTTGCTGCTAGCTGCCACGACCTTAGAATAATTTTCTGCTTTAGTGGGCTGATCAAAAGTGTCAGTTTTCCCCTCTTTATTTTTTGATCTTAGATTGTATTTGCTTGGATTGCCATTATTTATTCCCCTTTACTCAATTCATTTAAATGACTATCCATGAGAGACTCTTCATATGCAGATTAGGTTAAATGAGGAGATGAAGAGGTGTCACCAAGACAATGAATTTCAGGATCAACTTCTTCATCCTCTCCTTCTTCATCAACAACAAGGTTTTTTTCGAGAGGGGCTTGGAATTTTTTATCATCCCTATCCCTATTCCTTTGATCTCTTTGGAGGACCTGAGAGGCATTATTTAGTCTTCTGAAATTACCTCTATTATCAACATTTTATGTGTTCCTATAGTTTTGTTTTCCTTCAAGCTTCAACTTCTCCATTTCAATAGAAAGTGATTTTACCAATTTTGTTAATTCATCAACTTGAGGGTGGGAAGCAGAGGAATCATAGGTTGAAGCTTCAACCCTACCTTTTCTTATGTCTCTATCAAATTTTCCCCTAAGTTTGTCAGCTGCCAATATATTAGATTCTACTTCTAAGGCTTCTTATTGCATATGAGATAAAGAGGTAGATCTTCTTTCTCTCAACAGGAGGCAAAACTCAGGGTCAAAAGCACTGGAATAGGTAATCTTGGAAGATGTTTCTTTAGGATTTATTTAAGTGGGAATCTTGATGTACATTTTATTAAATATTTTTAAGAAGTATGAAATAGATTCCGCCTCTTTTCTCTTAAGTGACCCAAATTCTGTAATATAATAAAGAAAATCATTTTTATCCCCCCAATGCCTCAAGAAAGCATCATCCAAAGATTCAATCCCAACAATAGATCCAGGAGTCAAACCCCTAAACCATTTCCTAGCCTCACCATCAAGGCTCTGTACAAATACCCTCATCCACACATCTTCATCCTCAATGCTAAGATTATTTGCATAACTATAAAAAGATGCAGGGTGTTCCTCTGTAGTTATGTCTTCCTCCCCTGTGAACTTGGGCATGTACTTAAGGTAGTCTCCAAATGGGAGAGAATTCACATGCTGGGGTTAAATAAGAGGGGCATATCTAGTAGCCATTGTGGCATCCATCCTATTTCTAGGAATATTAGCACCTACCATTGGCTTGTGAACTATAGGAGAACAAGGGGGAGATGGAGTTTTGAAAGATACAAATGCAACTTGGATTTTTGGAGAAAGAGGAAGTGTTTGAGTCTGGGAGGAAGATGGTATAAGTTTCAATGGAAAAGAAGTTTCCTCTTCTTGAGTCACAACAACTTTAATAGAAGGAGGAGTAGGAAGGCCCAAAGTAGGAAAATCTTCAAGATTCTCAAGCCTAAACCAACTTACAACATCGAGAGAGGCAAGGGTTTCAAAATTTTCTTCATTCAATTTGGGGCTAAAAGAAGAGTATTCAACAAGAAAAATTTCAAAATCCAAACTTTTAGACACTTCAGCAGAAAGTAAAAGAGGAGAATTGGACATGGTTACTGGATTTTTAAAAGTAGACTCATGTAAAAGACCATGAGTACCTGGTAAAATAGTTGAATAGTATTCTTGAGAAGCCTTTCCCTTTTTTATAATCTTCTCTGGGTCATCTTTAGGTGTTTCTAGAGGTAGATGTGGAGTATACCTCGTGTGTCTACATTTATGAGCCACAACTGAAATAGTGGAGTCGCCAGGTACAAGCTACGATATTTAATGAATTGAATTCTAATGCATCTTCAGAATCAATATTTCTTTGTCGTTCAATCCCAGGGAAATGTCTTCAATTCATTCCCCAAAAATGATTCCTAGAATTTTATCACTAAGAATCACCCTCATATTGCAAGAGGATAATCCTAGTACCCATCAAAAGGTTTGTGAAAGTAAATTAATGATGAAATTTCAAATGGACATAACTGTTGATACTTAGAACACATCACCAAAAGACTTCATCCTCCCTTGAAATCCGACCTTATTTACTTCAAATTTCCTCTGAAATTTGACTTGTGTGTATAATGAATGTATAATGATATGTATTTATATCATTTACATCACTTATTTTTAACATTAGGGCCAACTTGACACTTTCTTATTTTGTAATTATTTTCTTTAATTATCTCCAGGGCCAACCTGTACTTCCTTCTTCAATTCACTTTGTCATCTTCGAAAAATCATTTTTCCTCAACCATGAGGATCCACGTGACGTGCCACCTACCACCAGAAACAACATGATGTATACTATCCATCCATGGATGTTGTTTCTTCATGTGCACTATCCTTCATGTCCAAATACCTTCATCAATCTTGTGGTCCAAAACCAATGACTAGGGTTGACATCAATGACAACAACCAATCTTCCAACAATCTCCCCCTTTGTCATTGATGGCAACACCCATGCTCCCCTTATCATCATGATCCCAATTTCTCTCCCCCTTTCACATCAATGGAAAAGGGTAGGGATTCTCCCCCTGAGTTTAATGGCAAAAGGTAACTCTCTTCTTTGGGGTTACTCCCCCTGAACATGTGGCACTCAATAATACTTCATCCTTATTTTTGGTCTTTGAGACCTTTTCTTCCTTGGAATCCTTTTGTGTGGCTTCTGTCTTCTCTCTCTTCTTCATGTCTAGGATGTATATGTTGTTTGGTCTTCTTGTTGCAGTTGCAACCAATCTTCCTGAGTTATTTTCCTTGATTTTACATTTTCGGGAGTCAAACATAAGAGTGTATCCGTGATCACATATTTTGTTGACACTGAGGAGATTATGCTTCAGATATTCAACCAATAGGACTTTTCCTTCTTTTACATTTTCACTTCCAAGATTTACAGTTCCTTTTCCAAGTATTTTGGTAGATGAGTCATCTCCAAATGCAACATTTCCACCCTTTTTCTTCAAGCTGGCAAATTTTCTTTGATCTCTGGTCATATGAGATCAGCACCCACTGTCTATGAACCATTCATCTTCTTCTTTGCATTCTTTAGTAAACAATGTTATTTGACAATTTTCATTTTATGGAATTTCTTTCCTTTTCCATGTTGTAGTTGGTATACATACATTTGGCATACGATTATCTTCCTTCATCTCTCTGCAATATCATGCTTTGCGACCAATATTATTGCACTTGTAACATACAATATTTTGATCCATTAATGGGTCAAATGGATTATAATTTTTGTTGACAGGTCTACGAACATTTCCATATCTACTATTTTCATCATTCATGTAGCTTGCATATTTATTCCTTTCATTGATTCTACAATTGATTGTCTTGTGTCCAAAATTTCCACAAGTATAACAATGTCCAAGAAAGAAATTTTGATACCTGGGAGTAACTGATCTTCTTTGTGGTGTGGTCCATCTAGGTTCATGATCTATTCTTCTGTAGTTTCCTTCATAATGATTTCTTTCATACCTGATGGGAGAGGATCTTCTTGATGTCTCATTCCTTCTAAATTCTAGTCTTCTATCGTGTTTTTCAACTTGTTCTGAAGTGTTGGTTTCATTATTTTCATCTTCCTTCTCTTGTTTTGTTGTCTTCAAATTGTCATTATATCCTAGTCATGTCTTATCGTTTGGAGATCTTTGACTGCTAAGGATCTCATCTAATTTTTCAGTTCATTTTTCGAACTTCTTCAACTTTTCTATTGTCAATAGTAGCTCCCCTTTTGTGTCATCCAATTCTTCTTTCAGTTTCTCATAATCTTCTAATTGTTCCTTCAAGCTATCAATGGTATTTTCAAGCTTGTAGTTCTCTTCTTCACAACTACTCAATTCGCCTTTTAGTATTATGTTTGCACTTCTAAGATTTCTATTTTTAGTTTCAACATGCTTCAACTTTTCAATATTCTCATCTTCTTGTTCACTCTATGCATTGTATTTGTATCCCCAAAAGGAATCAAGGTTGGTTTCTTCATCTGAATATTCTTCATAAATGATTTCTTCTTCTTTAGAATTCTTGTGATCATCATCCTGGGTTTCTTGGGTTATGAAGAGGACTTCTCCTCCATCATTATCTTCTTCATCACTTTCATCTGAGGAGATGTCATCATCCTTGGAGTAGAAGCTCTTTTTATTGTTGAGACTTCTCTTTTTGTAGTAGCAGTTTTCAACAATATGTCATATTCTACCACAGTTAAAGAATTTGAGAAGAGACTTACCTTTGTATCTTCCACTTCCCTTTTGGAACATCTTCTACTTCCCTTCTAGAACCTTCTTACGAAATTTTCTATTTCTTCATCAAGGTCGTTATCCTTGTCTTTTGTCTTCTTTATGGCTTTAAAGTCTTCTTCATTGTTTGGCTGGTCACTTTCTATACTTGTTTTCATTTCATATGCTATAAGAGACCCATGTAATTCATCCATTGTCATTTTGTTCAAGTCCCTAGTTTCTTCAATGGCGGAGACCTTAGCATCATACTTCAAGAGAAGTGATCTCAACACTTTTTGTACAACCAAGGATTCATCGAGCTCTTCACCTAATCCTCTGATAACATTAACAACTTCATCAACCCTAATAAAATAGGCTTCAATATCTTCCCTTTCATTCATCTTCAAATTTTCAAATTCTTCTCTATGTCGTTGAAGCTTGACCTGCTTAACTTTTGGATCACCTTCGTAGATACTCTTGAGTTTGTCCCATACCTCTTTAGCAGTGTTGTAGTCCATCACTTTTCTAGAAATGGTTGGTGCCAATGCTCCTAGAATAACATGTATGGATTTTGAATTACAACTCATAAGCTTCTTCTCATTTGGATCGGTTGGAGCATTATTTGGGATTACATATCCATTTACAACTGAGTACCAAATGTCTACTCCCAAAGATGTTAGGTAAGTTTTCACTCTATCACTCCAGTAT
>ML785718.1:554692-564986 GCA_009831015.1 Picea engelmannii
TCAGTTATTTCATACCTGTAACAATATTCCCTCCAAAACACCAACTATTATGTTTTCCCTGTAGCGGTGATCAATAAAAATACCCCCCCATAGTTGCCCATGAAGAATGAACATCTTATGTTGGCTCTTATAGTCCCTAGTAGAAGACAAGTGAAGAATATGGATGTCTACATACAACCATTGGTAGATAAATTGAAGGAATTATGGGAAGGGATACATGTATACGATGTATCACGACCCATCACAACATAGAGGAATTTTACGTTGTATAGAATATTTTCTTACACCATACATGATTATCCAGGCTTAGGAGTTTCCTTTGGTAAATTACATGTTTATTGATTTTTTAAATATGTAACAATGTTTTTTGGCATATTTAATTCATTGTGACTGTTCTGGACTTCGACGCTAACATTCTCTACTGTATATATTAATAATTTTGCAGGTCTTGTAACAAAATGCTATCATTGATGTGAATATTGTGGACCTTCTATGAAGGCTAGGTGGTCCAACCACCTACAAAATTCAGTGTACGACTGCTCCAGGGTATTCCTCCTAGAACAACACCCTTATAGAATAGCAACATCCACTTTCAATGGTAAACCAGAGAGATCCCATAGGTCTGCAATGATGACACCAAGAAAATGGATTAGATCATATGTGAGAGAGGGAGAAAGAGATTACATAAATATTTCATTCAAATGGGGATCCTATGTTCAATGATCCAGAACTCTTCGACACCTATGTTGAGAAATTTCCCATTGGGATGAAAAAGAAATATGTATTTTATGAGCTCCCATATTGGGAGCATATTAAAATTTCCCACTTACTAGATCTTATGCATATATTTAAAAATGTTTCATCTTATTTTATGGAGGAACATATCATCAAACGAAAGTGACACGTTGGTTGTTAAGAGAGATCTTATTTCTTCAAAAAGTAAAAAGAAAAATTGGCCAAGAAAATAAAGTAGAGGAGAGGTTGGTCCCTCTTGGTATTTCAAAAAAGGTGATATCCCATGTATATTGAATAAAGTTGATCTTTCTTTGTAAAATGAAGTTATATTGGGTGTGAAGGTGCCTTATTTATATGGGTCTTCACTACGACGTAGCTTCATTGTGGAATACCATTTGTCGGGGTTAAAATCACATGACCATTTGAACCTTCTAAGAGTATGTATGTCAAAAAAATGATTTTATTATTTGTTTTATAAGTTCATGCTATAGGATAAAACATAATTAATTTTGTATGTGATTACTTTGTAGTGTCATTATCCTCTTCTGGTGTGTGGGTGTGTGAACCATGGCTTCCCCCAAGATCTACGATGTGCCATATCTAAATTATCTGCATTTGTACGTTGGATCACATCAAAGGAGATTCATATGGCTAGCATTCCATGATGACATCAAGAGATAGTTGAGATTGTTTGTATTTTTGAGAAGGAACTCGTGACGAGTTTCATGAACTTGCAAGTTCATCTTTTAATTCATGTAGTATATGAGGTTGAATTAGTAGAAGTGGTCTGTTGTTGTTGGATTTTCTTATTAGAGAGGTACAGGAATAAATTGAAAGGATTTGTTTTACAAAGGGAAAAATCGGAGGGGTCTATGGAAAAGGGGTACATATCATATGAGTATTTTTATTATGCTAGTGAGTACATCAAGAAAATAGACAACACACCAGGTGCAGTGATTTGGGATGATCAAAGGGATGAATAAAAAAGATAAGGGAAGCTTCTGCAAACGAATGGAAAAAAGGCACTTGATAAAGAGTAAGTGACTTATCATTTGTCAAATTTCTATGCAGAAACTATTCACACTAAACTTCATAATGTATATTTTGATGTGATACGTACTATATGTCAGTTTGATTTCATGAAAATTTGTATATATATATCAGTGAATTCATAAATTGATGCCATCAATAAATTCATTCTTTACAATTCGGAGGCAACACAACCGTGGGTCGCATTGTATGAACAAAAGAGGAGGAAATGTGATAGTGATAGGAAATAATTTAGATGGTTCAATGTAGAAGCATGCCTTATCCTGATCATTTAAAAAAAATCCATTGATATGCCCCAACAGTTGGGTTGTTGACCAAGTTAGAGAGAAATACAATGCAACTGGTCATTACCCTCGTGCTAAATAGGATGCACTAAACATAGTGATTGGGTGCGAAAACTCGGTAATAATATCTTTGTGTACATTTTGTAACATTTAAATGCACCTTTGAACTATAACATCTATATTTTATATTTTATTGGTCGACTTATTAGACACATGAGACTGTGATTTTTTCACTTTTTTATAGGTGCATTTGTTCTCATCTATGTGGGCATATGGACATCATTTTCACACAAAGGATGTCGATGATGGATGCATGACACAAGACTATGGAGTGGCAGTTGAGTTCAACAAATCTAGTCGTGATAGCCACTGTGATAAAAACCTAATACAAGGGACGTTAGGTTATGTTCAAAAGATACAAGAGATCATTCAAGTGGACTTCTCTTATTTCTTATGTGTTATTTTTAGGTGCAAGTGGTTGGACACCTTTGATCGGAATAATGTAAAGGAATATCATGATAGTGGACTAATATGTATTAACACTAGAAAGATGTGGGATGAACCTAAAGAGCCTTATGTTTTCCCAAAACACTGCAACCAAGTGTTTTTTTACCCAGATGTCTTGGATAGGGATTGGTGGTTCGTATTAAGACACGACCCTAGATCAAAACATATTTTTTAGAACAACAGTTTTATCATGCCAAGTGAGGAAGATAATGAGTGTGATGACAACAAAGAGTGATATGTACATTTTTTTTTTCATCTATAATATTGTTTTTGTATCTTTTTTTTATATTCTTTATTTCGCTAATTATATTATTTTTTATTCATCTTCTGATAGAGGAAATATTAAGTTAATTATAACAAATCTTTGAACAATTTTAGTTGGTTAACAGTTAGTTTGATGCATAATGTCTTTGTCTTTCAAATTATTTGTGATTGCATGGAATGATTGTTATTTGAACATATTTATATCTCATTTCATATATTTAAAAATGTTTCATCTTCTTTAAGTATTTTCAATTGTGAAATCCTAAAAAATGTTAAATGTCGAGTTGAACTTTTAATGGGATATTAAATTCTATTTTTTATGTTGATATAATTAGATGTAATGATATGTTCGATATGCATGTTTAATAGTACAATATTTTTTAGTATATGTTAACATGATGATTCAAAAGTTGAGTTTATGTTCATTTATTTTGTATATTTAAAAGTAAGATTAAGAAAAAATGTGGTTTATAATTAAAAAATTAAATTTATAACATGATTTTTTGATAATTTGGTTTTTAACTAAAGTAGTGTTTGTTAGTTTACATACTTTTATCATTGATTTTGAAAATATTTATAAAATTATACCCCGAATGTTGAGTAAAACCACAATTAATGAAGTAATTTAAAATTTGATAGCAATCAACTTACGGAATAATGGCAAAAATAACAATAGGAAGATTTCCAACCATAAATTTTTAAAGCCAATAGAATGCTTATCATTGGAGATCATAACTTTTTATAATAACAATTTTTATTGTAGAAGAGTCTATTCAAAAAGAGTAATTAGTAGAATGGAAAATAATATTTTTTCATATGTAATTTGTTTTTTGACAAAAAAATAGTTAGAATGAATATGTATAATGAACTATCTATGCAATTATAGTTTCGATTTTATAATTATAGTTTCAACCATATTGAACTTCGTAATTTATAAAAATAAGCATGATGATGATAACCATCTTATAACAATCATAAACAACATCTAAAACGCCCACCTCAGTCAAAAGTGCAGAGAGTTGGTCACCCAACTCTAACCTGAATCTAGTATCGGGCCTACGATGCATGTCGTCGGGTATTTGCACCAGAGGACCCTGACCCAATGCAGTCTCAGGAATCATCTCCTCATCATCATCTTCCAGGGGAGGAGGCATATCCCCAATGAAAGTGCCAATATCTATAAAATATATAGTACAAAACAATAATTACACAATTAATTCATTAAAAAGTTTAATAAAAAAGTTGAAGAACGCGTTAGAATTAATTTTATTCTAATTAAGTAAGACAATAAAATGAAACTATATTAATTTAAACAAAACACTAATATTACCTCTATCATCTGGTATCTCATCTGGTGTGAAGAGGATGTTCGGACATCTTTGCCAATCCAAACCATTGTAAGGACACGACACCATGATGAACATGTGATCCGTCGCACTGCCTAGTAGCCCAGTGCATCTCAGGAAATCCTGGTCGGAAACTCCTCCTGGCCCCTTTTGGGCATCATGTCCCCCCACATGTGCATTCTCACATGAGTCTTGGGCCTAGAAGGATGATGAAAAAAAATTGTGCTCGTCTCTAGAAACCTCTCAAAAAATAAGCAAAACAACTCTAAGGAAAAAGGGAAGTTCGACCTCCAATGTATCATAGCATGAAATATGTCTAGCGCTATACAAAACTATCGTAAAACAAATGGCATACCATTTGATATACCATGTCCTTTGTAACAATGATTCAACATAATAAAAAAGAGGGCAACTAATGCACTTCCCATCACTGGTAAAGTGGGCTATGATAGTCATGACTAACAGTGAGAGGCACCTAACCTCCTTTACACCGAAAGGGGCGATTCTTAGATGTCCACCAGTGACTTGAAAATTAGTTGGGGATAGTACATCAACCCCAATATATCGCTGAGATTAAATGAGATGAATCTCAGCTACAACACCTATTGAGACATATGGGAACTGGGGAAAATCCTCCCTCCTCCTGGATAGCCTGTGATAAAGTAAATATTCTCCTCAGTGGGATGGTACCATTGATCCGGACCCACATGAAAAGCATGTCGATAGACATCCCATTGATGGATCAAATGCACCAACAACCTGAAGTTCTCCTTAATGTATGTAGCCTCCTCATAGTACTTAAGGAGGCCTACATTCCTCAAAATAACATGAGTCGCTCTAGCAATAGGGTGAGGGTACAAATCCCTCTCCCTCTCCCTCACCTCCCATTCCCATACAACATTGTACAGGTCCACCCTCTTCTCCTGTTGTTGTATATGCTCTCTCCACTCATGTCTCTACATGATTAACATATGAAATACATCAGCCTCACTCATAAATAAAACATAAAAAAAATCTATTGAATGGTAAATTTATCTATAAATACGGAAAAACAATTTTCTTCAAAAAATAAGTTAATTGCATTACCGGTGTGCCCAAAAAATAGTCATGCATCATTGGTGGTGCGTATATATTGTGAGCACCATCCAGAATGCATCAGTATAAAGTAACACACCAAACAAAATATGTTCTACTATGTTATGCGGTGTGTTGGAAAAATGTACCACACTAGGGAGCTACACTATAACACATACGCCCCGGTGCATTACATTTATCCTACGCATCGCTTAAACCAAAAAACAATTTAAAATATTAATGCACGTAAAAAAATATTTAGAAATTAGCAAAATAATTGTGTATACATTCACTACACACATCGGTGTGTGTAACGAATGTCGATGCATTGTTACATAAAATTTTCCAAAATTTCCAAGTACATAACTTTTTGCAGTGCATTCCGGTCGTTACTATCGGACCGCGTATGGTGCCACCAAAAATTTTATGAGGTGCATCGCAACACAATGTTACATCTATCAACGATGCATTTTGTAAACATGAACACCCCAGTGTGCACATTTACTAACACACTGTGTAAAAATATATCTGATAAGGGTGGTGTGCGATGTACTTTAATGGCCTGATGCGTTATATGTACTTTGACGCACCTCCCTACTAGTTATATACTTTTCTTTGGTTCATTGTTAAACGGGCACGTCAGTACATTCATGTTTACCATAACATCACCGGAAAAGGTAACAAGGTATGAAGTGTGTCTTGTAAATTTACAGGTCGCACCATAGGCGGTGGGAGCTGAGCGCTTCGAATGCACCGCACATTTTTTTTTTAAAACTTAAAATTTCACAAAATTTTAAATTTTAATCAAGTGAAAACTTAAGTTATGAATCAACAAGGACATTACCTAGACATTTTGTGGGAGGTATGGTTGCAACGTACTCAAAAAATCTAAAGTTCCCCACCATTTGGAAAAAATTGAAATTGACTCACCGAGCAACAGACGAAAGGAAGGAAAGCAAGGAAAGAACCAATGTCAGGGAACTTTAGATAGGAAAAGTTTGCACTGATGATTTTGAGCTTTGCAACACTGAAAATGGTAAAAATGATTTTTACCATCAATAAATATTTTTTATAAAACATTGCTTCGGTGCACCCAATGACCAACCACACTGGGGCATACATGTATATTGAGTGAAACAATTATATATTTTTTAAAAACATCCCTAGCATGGTGCGCATGTTTTTGGTCACACGTGTGCATTGATGCATTTACTACTACATAGTGCACTGCCGTACATTTTTTGAAAAAATGCAATCGTGCAATTTTTTTTTTAAGCATGACATGATGCAATGTAATATAAGACACCCCAGTGAGGTTGGTTTTACATAGCGCACCGCATAAATTTAGAAATTAACCCTAACATGGTGCTCCATATTGGAGCACTAGTATGCACAGGTGCACATAATACAATGGAGTGCACCGAAATATATTTTTTGACACAATCCTACATTGGTGTGTAAATGTTTTTTTTTAACCATATAACGGTGTTATCTACTAATAAAGCATTGGTGCTTCCAGTGTTAAGTTGCGCACTAGAGATTTTTTAAATAATGTTATTACAGTGCGTCATTATTTCTATAGTGCACCAGATAATTTTTTTCTTTATTTGAAATAACCTTGCTACGGTGCACTAGTTTTGAGGGAATTGATGTACCTATTGTATAAAACACACCGGTGCATTATGTACTTATAAAATCACCGGCGTAAAAAATCCGCTAAAACCTCTGCACACTCACCTCCACTAGTATCATCCAGTATAAACAAATTTTTGGACTATTTTTATAGGGGCGTCTGCAAAAACCTTCACTAGAGGGTCTTTCCCTTGTAGTGTCATCTAATTTATTTTTAGAAACAATGTATTGCAGTTCAAAGTCATTAAATAAATAGATTATAACTTTTACTAGTCTAAACATTATGCATTATCTACACATCATGATCATGTTACTTGTGCATGTTGCAGAATTAATATATACATTCAAAAATAACAATAATTAATAATATCAATTCTTATTAGCATTGTGTATTCTTTATTTTGTGTATTTTTCATATTATTAATATAAAGTCAAAATCATCATATCAAACTTGACCTTCATATTATTGTGTTAGAGTACATTTTTATATCAATATTAATAATTTATGAATATTTATATCACTTTTAATACTTTTAAATAAGTAGATTACATCATGATGATGATGATGATTAATGTCCACTAAGACTGAATTGGTCTATCAGACCTTAAGAGGGTAAGTTATTACTTGTGATTCTTTAGAATTTTGTTTCTGTGCTAGAAAATCTTAAGAGAAACTTTCCAAGATCACCATACTTTTGTTGAGTTAAGAGGTTAGGAAGGTTGGTAGTGTGACAAATATTTTGAAAATAAGATCTAATATGGGTATAGGCTGGACAATCGAAGAGAAAGTGTTTTTCATCTTCAACCTTCATAGTGTCACAAATGTGACACACTCTTTCATCCCATGGTGTTTTAGGAATTGACCAATGCCCAGTTTCACTATGGAGATCATGATAATTTGTTCTTATCTTAGCAATGCTGATTTTTTTCTTTACACTTGGAAAAACAGATAGATAATTTTGATCTTCTAGATTAGGGTTGATTACATCCTTATAATACCTTAATTTTATTTTTTCCTCTAACTCTTTATCACACTACATTTTCTCCTTAAATTTTGATTTGACATTTTTTTTAATAGTATCTTTATTCTGCAAAATGGTGTCTTCCATGATTCACCAATAGTTTATCCAAGACCATGCATCTTTATGCCATCCTTGCTTAAGTCGATGGTGGTTATGACTCGATTTTGAAGCAATTTTAGGAAGCCTCTTGTCTTCCATGTTGTTTAACTTGTTATTATACATTAGGTATCTATTCATAGACATGCTCTCAATGGGGGAGAGGCTTGTTTCTAAGAGGAGGATGGGATAGGGCATATTTCCATTAATTTTGAGATTATAGGTTATAAAATTCTTTTGTATTTTCTCTATCTTTCTCCAGGATTCATGAGAGATACTACAGCCCCAAAATTCACATCCATAAATAATAACAAGTGTAAGAAGAGTCTCAAAGAGTAGTTTATTCTTATCCCAACTCCAAAGATCAATTGATTTACAATTGTTTTCAAGCCCATAATAAGCTTTCCATCCCCCAATATTCCTTTTCTCAATGCTATAATCCCAATTGAGATTGTGGTGAATATCAATTCCAATATATTTGTATGAAGTCACTTCCTCCAAGTTTTTTTTTTCATATACGAAAGTATCATAAGGAACCTTATTGGATTTAATAATCATGACCTTAGTCTTATCAATATTAATAGTCATACACATATTGGACAAAAAATAATTGAGGATTCTTAGTTGGTTTTCAAGATCATGGGGACTAATTTCCATAAGAATGATATCATCAACATAAAGAAGAAGATTGATGACTATACCAGTGAGAGTAGGGCCAACACAACCTACTTTTTCCAAGCAATCTTCTAACTTCTCAATGTATATGCCAAAAAGGGTAGGGGACAAGGGACAACCTTGTTTGACTCTGATATTGCATTTAATCTCTTTTGACCAGCACTTAGTGTTTTTAAACTTAGCAATAACGTTCTAATACATTCTTATTGCAACAACCCTCAACTTGAGAGGTAATTTTATCTCTTCCAACCTATTCCATAGGTTTTTCCTAGGAACCATGTCAAAATCTTTTCTAAAGTCAACAAAACAACAAAAAAGATTGGTTTTAGTATTGCAAAACTCCTCTACAATGATCCTAAAGGTAACAATATGGTCCACAGTTGAATCATATCTCTTAAACCCGGCCTGGCCTTTAGCTCTTTTACTCTGACTTTCTAGCCAAAGGATAATCTTCTTTTCCAAAATAATTCCATAAATATTGGCTAAAATCGAGCTAATCATAATGGTCCTATAATTAGAGGGAATGTTTCTATCCCCATTTTTAAAAATAGGAACAATGAGGCTTTGTGTCCAGGGTTTAGGGAAGCCCCGCTTTACTGCTAAATTGAAGAGCTTGTGTATGTGAGGGATAAGGATTGGCCCTCCAATTTTAAAAATTTCATCTTGGTAGCCTTCAATGTCCTTAGCTTTCCCATTTTCAAGCCGCTTAACCACGAACTCTATGTCATCTAAAGAAAAAACTTCTTCCTTTGTAGGGATAATAGGAATGGTGTCCATGGAATTAGAGAACTTGTAAATACTTTTAAGGTGGAAATTACAGTCCCTTAAGGGAATCCTATTATTTTCTTTAATATTTCGGTTTAGAATTTGGCTCCATAACTTCTTAGGATCCAACTTATATAGTTGTGAAAGTTGCTCTTGCCTTTTATTGGTATAGTGCCTTTTTTACCTTTTAATTAGGGCTCTGTATGTATTGATCTTATTGATTTTCAAGGACTCATTAGAAGCATCCCTAATGGATTTCCTAGCAATTTTACATTCTTTATCATACCAAGCATTGGTCGTTCTATTATTCACTTTATATGACACCTCGAAAGAGAACTTGTTAATAGAAGTGGAAAGGGTAGTTGTAAAATTATGATAGAGTTCTTAAATGTTGTCCTTATAAGATAGGAGATTTAATTTACTATTTAAATCCTTTAAGAAAATGTCAACTTTAATTTTTTCTAAGCGCAAATTCCTTTGATTATCAGAATTCTCTTCAATGGCGCTCCTATGCATGGAAAAGTTTAGAGTTAGGGTTAAAGGTTTATGATCATAGTCGGGATCATGGTCATTTAAAAGGTCAAAAGTTGTTATTTGGTTGGAAACAGGGATATCATATATCACATAATCTACAACACTACTACCTAGCCCATGAATACAAGTCATCTGGTTGGAGTTTTGCCACTTCATTACTCCATTGAAAATTATTAGGTCTTGAGAGTTGTAGAGCTTGACCAACTCAGTACCAAACAAATTCTCAATTATGTCTTCAGAGCTTCTTTTATAGATATTAGATAAAACAAGGTCCTCATCTAGCCATAAAGGATTATGGTTGGAATTAGTA
>ML785718.1:577556-592517 GCA_009831015.1 Picea engelmannii
CGTCCTTGATATCCCCGATACGTCGATATCCCGATGGCTCTGAACGCCCTCGTAGCTTCTGCAGATCCGACGTCTGTCGTTGATCCTGTGCCAGATCTAACAGCTCAGACCTGTATTCTTATGCGCTCCTCCTCCTGAGATTCACGCGTTCTTCCGAGACTTTGAAGAATTTCAACCTTTCAAAGGTCTCGACCTTTGCCTGCTCCTCTACGGCTCCACAACCTCGAGTCTCGCCGTGTGCGTACAAGCGCTTGCTCCTCCTGAGCTTTTCTTCTCCTGTCGAATCCTCAAAGGATTCCTCCAACTCCTACACTCCCTACAGAGTCTTCACGCACCGGGGTGCTATCTCTTCTGAGCTTGCATAAACACTCAGACCCCTTGGGGGATTTTGTCTTCTTCCTCCCTCAGATGGAGAATAAAATGGATGCCTCCCTGGCTATCCTTCACTCCAGCAACCTCTGGCAGAGTGGTTCTGGGTATTCAGCAACCCAGTAAAGGTCCCTTAGTGGACTCGTCTTTTAGCTCCAGAACTCAAAGAGTTATCTTTACCTTCTGTGCCTATCTGCACACTTTCTTGATTCCCTCCTGGCGGAGTCTCTTCTCCGACAAAACGTTCAGTAGTTCTGGATCCCTTCGGTGCACCCCTTTACGCCTGCTCTATGCTCTCCTGGAAGAGCCCCTCAGAATCCTTAGTGATTCTGGTCTTCCTGCTGAACTCACAATGGATTTCTTCTCTGTGCACTCCTTGCACTTGTGCTCAATGCCCACCTGGAAGAGCTCCTATAGAACTTACAGCAAGTTCCATCTGCGATGGTGCCTTAGTTACACATCCTTGCCTCCAAGGTATCCAACAACCTTGAGGTATTCCTCCTGAGTTGTTGACTTCAGTGTTGTGCCTTAGCACGTCTTTGTCTGACTCCTCAGAGTTCAGAAGTGCATCCTCAGTGCACCGGCTCTCAGAACCCTCAGCGTCCTATCATACCATCCTAGCATGAAGCCTCAAAGACCTCCAACCTGAATCAAACAAACTCCTGCAGAATGCATTAAAACACATACATTCACAACATATATATGGAACACACACAGACATGCATATAAGACAGAATAATGCAGGAAAAACTGCTTCTGATTATATTAAAATGGAAAATGCCTGTATTTTACAAATGGTGTTCCTCGAGCTCTCTCTGTCTCTCTCATGACTAACTCAAAATGAGATCTAAAAATCTCTTTTACCTGAGGGACTCATCGAGCACTTCCCTCCAGGTTCACCTACTCTATTCAATTACAATGAATGGGTTGTCTAGTCTAGAATCGGATCTAGATCTCAGCCGATCTAGCATTAAAGTTGATCCTATCTAATGCCTGCTCAAAGGCATGGTTTCAATGGCTCACCAGCCTAAGCATTTAATTACATTGAATTTCAAATTTCAAATGAGGTTGCGCCTCCCCTTTAGCATATGAATGCATGCGCGCAGACATGGCTGGCTGGCTGGCTGGCTGACATGGAGCGATGCTCCTGCATCCGTAACCATATTAAATTCATTTAAATGATCTGCAACAGACCCACCTTCCGACATCTTCATATTAAATAATCTCTTCATTAGAAATACCTTACTGGATGCCGAGGGATTTTCATACAATTTGGCCGACGCGTCCATCAAACCCTTCATTGTATTTTCTTTTGAGATATTGAAAGCCACCGACGCTGCCAGGATTAACTGTATTGTTCCTAGAGCCTTTCTGTCAAGAATCTCCCATTCTTCATCCTTCATGGCTGTCAACTTCTTTGCTACTCCGCTCAATGGTAAGAATAGATCCTTCTGATATAAATAATCTCCCATCTGCATCTTCCATAACTGGTAGTTTTGGCCATTAAATTTCTCGACCCTAAACTTTCCATCTTCCGACATTGCTCCCACTCGAACCAGGAACCCTCTTTTCCTGCGAGTTACCTTACTCTCTGATACCAGTTGTTAGAAAAATAGGACCGCGAAGCAATAAAATAAAACAAATCCAGAAACAAAACACAGAAGATAAACAATACAAGAGAGACACAGATTTACGTGGTTCACCCAGTGTGGGCTACGTCCACCAGAGAAATTGCCAGGTCCTTTCTTTATTATTATCCAGCAAAATGAAGGGATACAACCTACAGCAAAACCCGCTATAACTTCCTCTTCTTTTTCTCACAGTCTCCTCTCTCAGAATACAATACTCGCCAACATACATAGCCGCAATACATTTCCCTCATAAAAGAGGGTTTCCTTCTAGGGCAAAAAACCCTAACATAATCTCTATCGTTAGATCTGTGACCTTATAATGAACGGTCCAGATTTATAATGAAATTACAATATACTTTTACAAGGCAATTTTTTCTTCGGGGGCCAGCTTGCCCCCGGACCCCACAGAGGGGGTACCCCCCCTCTGCACTCCCCCGTGTGGAAGAGTGTACATACTTCTAGGGTGTAAATACTTCATGGGGTATAAACACGACTGAAAGTAAAAGACCTCTAAATCAAGAAGATAGTCAGGCTCCACAACCAATAAGGTGAAGCTCGGAGTAAATTTCTTCAGCAATATTTTTTCAGCCCCTCTTGTATGCCCCATTCAATAAATCCTGGAGGTAGTGGGAAAATTCCCTACCACCTTTTCCGAAGAAATGAATTTATCCTTAGAGGAAGAAGTGATGGAACCATAAATGAAGACGACGTTTTTCTCCATGAAGAATGGAAAAATACCAAGCCAAGAAGGAGTTACAGTGGAATTATTTAAATCTTTTTATGACTATCTAAAAAATGATTTGCTTATAGTGGTAAGAGAATCCAAAAAGGAAGGAAGAATTCATGGTCCTCTCAATGCCACTTTCTTGTGTCTTATCCCAAAGAAACAATTCCCTTCTTCCTTCGAGGATTATAGACCAATCGCCTATTGCAATGTCATCTACAAACTAATTTCAAAGGTCATCTCTAGGGGACTTAGACTGATTCTAAGTGATCTCATTGGGGAAGAACAGTTTGGCTTCCTCCACAATAGACATATACGCGATGCAATAGCCATTGCTTAGGAAGTTCTCTAGTGTATTAAAAAAAAGAACCTTAAGGAAACCATCCTGAAATTGGACCTCTCCAAAGCATATGATTGAGTAAATTGGAATTTCCTATGTCTGGTCCTTATCCAAATGGGCATGAACTTAAAAATTATCAATTGGATAATGGGGTGCATCCAAAGTGCCTCCTTTTCCATCCTTATCAATGAAGCTCCGTCTAGTTTCTTCAAAGCCTATAGAGGTATCCGTTAAGGTTTCCCCTTTTCTCCCTTTTATTTCTTGATCATCACAGAAGCACTCAACTATCTGATAAAGGAGTCAAGGTCCAAGGGCCTCCTAAGAGGAATTGCAGTCTCTAAATCATAATCAATAACTCACCTATCATTCATAGATGATATATTTTGCAGTCTTTTTGGTTCTCAGTGGACTATGATTGTTTTTAAGGATATTTTAAACCTATTATGTAGAGCCACTGGTATGAAAATAAACATGGAAAAATATTGTCTACTTATTAATCATTGTGAGGAAGAAAAAGAGGCCTCCAATGTTAATACTTTTCTCCTGCCAAGGAAACCTCTCCCTGAAGGACTCAAGCATCTGGGTTTCAAATTAAAACCAAACAATTATATAAAAGAATATTGGAGCTGGTTAATCAGAAAATTTGAGGATCACATAGCCATCTGGGTCAATAGAATCCTCTCTAGAGGTAGAATACTAGTACTAATCAAAGTATGACTCTACAAAAAATTCCTATTTACTGGAATTCAATAGTTGCAATCCCTAAGGGATTTCTGGATCATATTCGTCGTCTAAGTTTTTAATTTTTATGGAAGGCACAAAATATTCATGGAGGCCCCCCCTTAGTCAAATGGAACTCAATCGTTGCACCTAAAGAAATAGGTGGTTGGGGTCTAAATAACATAAGCATTTTTACTCAATCCTTAGCGGGAAGGAACCGATGGCATCTAACCTTGGGAAACACCCTTTGGGTAAGAGTTATGAACTCCAAGTATTTTCCTACCCTGTCTATCTTTGAATGGTTTTGAGAGCCTATGAAATCTTCCAAAGGCTCAATTGTCTAGAAATCTCTTGTGCAAGATTTCCCCCTTGTTGGTAACTGGGAAAATATGAGATTGGGAGAAAATGTGTGGCTGGGAGCAGGAAACAACTACAAACTCTCCTCTCCCTTACTTATGTTCCTCAAAGAAAAAAACATCTTCTTCCTGAGCCACCTAAACATTGGTTATCCCTAGATTCGAGGGAGAATGGGATGGAAGAATGCAGACTCCCTAGATCTCCCCTTAGAACTATGGGACAAGTGAGACTCTGTTATCTCCCTTTTATGCGAAAAATTCCTTTCCCTGGATTGATATTCCGAGGAATCCCTCTGTTGGTCAAAAAAACCACAGAATGGCTCATATTTGATCAAGTTGGGCTATAAATCCTGGTTAGAAGAAAAATTTGTGACACACTCGAAATGGTGGTGGAAGCCCTTATGGAAAATTGAAGCTCCTCCTAGATGTAAAATGACACTTTGGATAACACTAAATCATAAATTGTTGACATGGGATAAATTCTTTAGGATAGGATGGTGCAGACCTAGTAGATGTCCTCTGTGCATGGAAAATCAAGAAACCATTACTCACCTTTTTATCTCATGTCCCTATGCAAGAAAGGTTGTGCATATAATAAAAGATCAGCTAAAAGCCAGGGCCAATTAGGACCATGCATATATAGAAGATTGTTTTAAATCTTGGATTCAAGACAGAACAACAACCTTATATGCAGGTCTTCCAGGCATCATGACCTCAAACATTTGGTGGGAAAGAAACAATGATGTTTTTGAAGATAAGATTGTTCTCCTAGAAGTCTCTGCGACAATCTCAATTAGTTAGGATGAAGAGTTCAAGACAGAGCTCAGGTAAAGTAAACCTCTCTTTGTGATCCCTCCTCCCATCGATTACACCATCCCATGGGGATTTTTCGATGGGGATAGCCAAGGACATCCTCCTTCATGCGAAGTAGGGGTGGTTTTGTTTACCAGTCACAACCACTATATTCACATCAGATGTGCACCAGGAGGCGAAACAAACAATAGAGTCAAACTGATAGCACTCTGGACTCTCCTGGAAACTACCAAAGAAAAAAATCAATCAAAGCTACAAGTGTTCGGTAATTCCAAGTGGGTGATCGACTAGGAAAGGGGTCTCAACAACATCCAAAATCCGAGGTTGGCCTCACTACTAAGGGACACCAAACTCACTTTAAAATATTTCAAATGGATTTCCTTTCAGCACATTTTGAGGGAGATAAACACAAAGGCAAATGAACTCTCCAAAGAAGCACTACAACTGCAAAAAGGAGCCTTCATATTTTACAAGTTCTATGATGGAAGAAAAACTGAGACAATGGAATTTTGCATTTCCCTTTTTGTAAGGCTGTAAATGTTTTTAGACAGATGAAACAGTTTGTAAAAAGTTTTTGAAAAAAGTCTTTAAACCTACTAAAGCTGGACATGAAAGACTTTAACATGTATATTACTTTATGAATATAACAATTTTTTTTCTTATGAAAAAAAATACTATTAAAATTTATTAATTATATTCATTTTATTTTTAAAATTATTTAGACAATTTATTAAATAATTATTATTAAATGAAAAATAATATTTTTTATAAATTCATTAATTCATTTTATTTTTAGAATTATTTAAACAATTTATTAAATAATTATTAATAATTGAAAAATAATATTTTTTATAAATTCATTAATATATTAATTTTATTCTGAAAGTTTTTAATTTCATTAATAAATTTATATCCCATATTTTAAATATAAATTTAAAATCATGAGATGAAACTTTACGTTTATATTATTCTTATTAAATTATTATGTTAGATTACCTTTTTTTATCAATATTATTAATTTATAAATATTTATATTCACTTTAATATTATTCTTATTAAATTATTGTGCTAGATTACGTTTTTTATCAATATTATTAAGTTATCAATATTAAATTATCATGTTAAATTTTTTTTTTAATCAATATTATTAATTTATGAATATTTATATCACTTTGAAGTAATCTTATTATGTCAACAAGAATTTGATTACTTATATTTATTTTGTTTTTAGAATTATTTGAATAATTTATTAAATAATTATTATAGTTAAAAGATAAAAAAAAAATTATAAATTCATTACATATATTATTTTTATGTTAATTTTTTTTTAATTTAATTATTAAATAATTTCATTTACATATAAAGATAATCTAAAGCTTTTTTTTATACATAATAAAGATCAATAAATCTTATCTCTATATACATAACAAATATTAATTAACTATAAATATATACATAATAAATATTAATGAATTATAAATAATTTGAAACAATAAATATGTCAATGTGTTATATTTTATTATTACATATATTAACCTAATGTTAAAAGATTTTTAATTTAATTAATAAATTTGTATCTCATATTTTAAATATAAATTTAAAATCATCATATCAAAGTTCATCTTGATATATAACCCAAAAAACATATTTGCAATTTTACATATATAAGAATAATTTTTTGAATATATAACCTCAAAAAAGATATTTACAATTTTACATATATAAGAATAATCTAAAATTTATTTTTAAATACATAATAAAGATCAATGAAATTTATCCATATATATATAACAAATATTAATAAACTATTTATAATTTGAAACAATAAATATGTCAAAATTAATATATTATATTTAATAGCTCACAAATATTGCTCTAACCTTGGTTAAAATTTATTTGATTATCTAGCTTTCTAACAATGTATTGCAGTACAAAATCATTAAATAAATAGATTATAACTTTTAATGTTTCCAACATTATGCATTATCTGCCGATCGTGATCATATTACTTGTGCAGGTTACAGAATTAATATATAAATAACAATAATTAATAATCTAAATTCGTATTGGCATTGTGTATTCTTTATTTTGTGCATTATTCATTAATACATGAAATTAAAGTTACCAGATGAAACCCTAACTTAACAATTACAGTTATCTGGAGCTTTCTCTCCCGATCTCCTGATGAGCTTTCCCTCCCGATGAGCTTATTTGTTGATAGAGTTCTGTGTATGCAAGTACAAAAACAAATCAATTGAATTTTTCTTTATTAAAACCGTTCATAGGTCTAGCATAGATTCTACCTTTACATTTGTCATTTTTATTTGTAACAGAATATCTCAATTACATGATACATCTTGTGGTGCAATACCAATGCAATCTCGTCAACTTCATTATTTTTATGGAGTGTATAAAGTAGTACATGAAATTGACATGCAAGTTACTAGTAATTATTTTACTTAAGAGTAGTAATTATTTTACTTAAGAGTAGTGAGGTGTTTTATACTGTAATATGGAGATGCTACATAATCTTAATTTTATATGATAATAAAAGTTAAATAAAAAAATAATTACTTACCTCCTTACATATATGTGATAATATCTAAAAAATTAAATTAGTGTAGAACTATATTAAATCCATATCTATCAAACATAAAGAGGGATCAAATTTTTAAAGTGTAATTTTTTTTGTCATTTAATATAAAGGAATTAGCAACAATACATTTATCATTTAATATGAAGGAATTAACACATGAAATAAAGTTACCCTCTTGATGCTTCATACACTCTAGTTTAAGATGGATCAAGTAAAACTAGAATACAATTTAAAACCTTGAATGTATGGATATAAACACACTAACTAGTCAAACTAAGAAAAATGAGTATAATGTAAATTTAAAAATAAATGGTATTTATATCATGCCAACAATATTTGAATCTCTTCAATGGAATTATTGGTTTTGCAGATAAGATAAGGCATAAAGAGGGATCAAATTTTTAAAGTGTAATTTTTTTTGTCATTTAATATAAAGGAATTAGCAACAATACATTTATCATTTAATATGAAGGAATTAACACACGAAATAGAGTTACCCTCTTGATGCTTCATACACTCTAGTTTAAGATGGATCAAGTAAAACTAGAATACAATTTAAAACCTTGAATGTATGGATATAAACACACTAACTAGTCAAACTAAGAAAAATGAGTATGATGTAAATTTAAAAATAAATGGTATTTATATCATGCCAACAATATTTGAATCTCTTCAATGAAATTATTGGTTTTGCAGATAAGATAAGGTGCCACCCCAATGCCCCTCTTGTTCTTAAAAGTACTAACTCCATGTTTAAGGGCAGGATGAATATAAAAAAAAAAAATCCCTTTAAAGTATATACTTTAAAGATTCTAAAGCTGAGATCTAAAGGGGATTACTATTTAGCCGTCGATGACTTCATACATACGGCAGGCTACTTCATACATACATAACGGTCTAATCCTAGCCGTCGACGACTTCATACATAACGGTCTAATCCTACTTAGCTGTCGTACTCACTACGAAACGCAATTCAGTGCAATCACGTGTTTGATGGAAATTGGGTCAACTACAGTATGCCCGTGATTGATGGAAATTGGGTTGGAATTTGAAAATGAAATAGTATGTAAAATTAGTAATCCACTTAATTATTATTTAATAACTTAGTAAAGTGAATGATGAAAATTGGATTGGAATTTTAAAATGAAATATGGAATTTTAAAATGAAATATGTTAAATTTATGAAAATTAAATTAAAATTAAATTAAAATTTTAAAATGAAATAATATGTCAAGTTTTTATGGAAATTGGATTGGAATTTTAAATTACTATTTTACTAATGTCACTTATGGAAATTGTATGCCCAAGATTGATGGGAATTGTATGCCCTTGATTAATGGAAATTGGGTTGAAATTTGAAAATGAAATAGTATGTAAAATTCCAACCTAATTGTATGTCCATGAGTGATGGAAATTGTATGCCCATGATCGATGGAAATTGGGTTGAAATTTGAAAATGAAATAGTATGTAAAATTAGTAATCCACTTAATTATTATTTAATAACTTAGTAAAATGAATGATGAAAATTGGATTGGAATTTTAAAATGAAATAATATGTTAAATTTATGAAAATTAAATTAAAATTTTTAAATGAAATAATATGTCAAATTTTTATGGAAATTGGATTGGAATTTTAAATTATTATTTACTAATGTCATTTATGGAAATTGTATGTTCGTGATTGATGGAAATTGTATGCCCGTGATTAATGGAAATTGGGTTGGAATTTGAAAATGAAATAGTATGTAAAATTCTAACTCAATTATATGTCAGTGATTGATGGAAATTGTATGCCAGTGATTGATGGAAATTGGATTGGAATTTGAAAATAAATAGTATGTAAAATTAGTAATCTATTTAATTATTATTTAATAACTTAGTAAAGTGAATGATGAAAATTAGATTGGAATTTTAAAATGAAATATGAAATTTTAAAATGAAATATTATGTTAAATTTATGAAAATTGAATTAAAATTTTAAAATAAAATAATATGTCAAGTTTTTATGGAAATTAGATTGGAATTTTAAATTACTATTTACTAAGGTCACTTATGAAAATTGGATTGGAATTTTGAAATGAAATAGTGCATATAATTAGTATCCCAGGTAATTGGCAATTACTATTTAGTGATGTTACTGATAAAAATTGGATTAGAATATAAAAATGAAATAATACCTCAAATTTGTATCTTTTTTCTACTAAAAATTACTCTTGTATATTTATATAAAATTTTCCATAACTTTAGAACACAATTCACATCAATACATACCAGTGCTATTGGTATCCCACGCAATTACTATTCAATCCACGCACTATATTCAATCCACTCACTATGGGATGATTATGATTACGACTCACGAGGAATTTTTAACCATACATACTCACGACTCGCGAGGAATTTTTAACCATACACAATTCACATCAGTACATACCATACATCAATATTGTATGATTACGACTCACGAGGAATTTTTAACCATACTTTGATTGGTAAATTGTCTCATAGCTGGCCATTTACCCGCCCCGTAATTATCAATTTTACCTTCAAACTCTATCCCGGAATGCATCCTCACAATCTTTTTAAGGTCCCAATCACGAAAAACTCAAAATGAAATGGAAAAATAAGAAATTCTGTTGAAAAGTCTAGACGGCAAGATGAAAACCAATAGGTAAGATATGGTTCCTCCATATTGCACTGATTTTTCATTAGATCCCGAAAAGCATCCTCTTTTAATGTCCCAATCATGAAAAGATCCAAATGAAATAGAAAAATACTTAAAAAAAAAAACAAATTCTAGTTGTTGAAAAGTCTAAAAGGCAAGATGAAAATCACTATCCAAGGTTTTAAACTTATCCATGCTTCCATTTGTAGAAAACTTGGTTTTGTTGACCTACTTGCAAAAAACAATTTTGTAACTTTCAAGAAGAGGAACAAGATAAAAAAAAAAAACAAATTTTAGTTGTTGAAAAGTCTAAAAGGCAAGATGAAACTCACTATCCAAGGTTTTAAACTTATCCATGCTTCTATTTGTAGAAAACTTGGTTTTGTTGACCTACTTGCAAAAAACAATCTTGTAACCTTCAAGAAGAGGAACAAGATAAAAAAAAAACAAATCCTAGTTGTTGAAAAGTCTAAAAGGCAAGATGAAAATCACTATCCAAGGTTTTAAACTTATCCATGCTTCCATTTGTAGAAAACTTGGTTTTGTTGACCTACTTGCAAAAAACAATCTTGTAACCTTCAAGAAGAGGAACAAGATCCCAACTGTCATTTTTCAATAAGAAGTTCATTTCTTCTTGCATAGTTTCTTCCCATTTAGGTAGACTAGTATCACTTGTTTATTTATAAAGAAAAGGATCTTTAGCCTACGCCATCAACATTGAACCAACTAAATGGAACTGATAACGAGTCTTGAAAGACTCTATTATATCACCAATTTAAGTATTAACAACTTCCTTTGTTTTCTAAACCCATTTTGAAAGTGGAGTAGTTGGAGGTGAAATATCATTAAACTAAAATGGAGGAGGAGGAGTTATATGTTTGTTGACGGGTGTTTCTCACACACCGTCAATGAGAAGGGAAGATCTAGTCCGGGTTGTCTATTTAATCCAAGTCGTTTGGAATAATCTACCCTGACAGGTTTTATGGCTCCGTTAGCCAACTAGGATTCTACAATAATCAAAAGAGGTAAAAATAACTAAATGTATAGTCCTATTAATTAACACACTAGTATGATTACTTAACTAGTAGTATTATATACAATAGATATATACAATTACAAGGTTTAAATAAAGCCTCATGAAAATTTAAGGTATGAAAGATGTTGGTGTACTCTAATAGCGTCTGGTCTCTTTTCTAACACAGAGTTTTTTATCTCATGTATTGGTCATCATAGTTTTCGAAAGGGTAGAACTCCTCCTCTAGGGAAACTACAAAGGTTGCCCAAGTGGGTTCTCTCCAAAATAGTGTAGATTCATCTGCGGTGTACCTCTCCCAGTAACCTTTCCACCAAGCTATGACATAGGGAAGGGATTTAAGGAGCGCGAAGGTGATCTTTTTACTGTCGAAATTTTTTTGGACAGAGTAATAACCTTCTAGCAGATTCAACCATTTTTCTAGAGCATCTGCATCTATCTGGCCTTCAAATAAGGGAATATCAAAATTGACTTGTACCTTGAAGGGTGTCGCACTTGTGAAATGGCTTCTTGTTGAAGATGCCTCAATTGTCTCCATCGATAGTCTTCAAAGGATCTGAGAAAATTTTTCCATCGTCTCATTCCTCTGTCGCACAAGGGCTTCCTCGAGCAACGTCCTGAAAGGATCTCATTCTTTTTCATCTCTCTTTTATTCTGCCATGGGAGGTCTCTTGGGTTGGCAAGAGGAGTTTCCCTCAAGTAAAACTAGCTCGAGACCCAACTCTCTATACCCTAACCTTGTCGAGGACCTTCTTTAAGAAACGACAAGGAGAAGCCTGCTCTGATACCACAGATCCAGATTATTTTGAGAATGACATGAAGACAAAAATATAACCAATATATAACAAGGAAATACACAGAGATAATGCAGAGAACACATAAATATAGGGAAAACTAACTTCTATTAATGAACAAGAGAGAAAAACATTGTAGAACACGAACTAGCATAACGGGGTAGTCTATCTCTTAAAAGAAAGAGATGTTGGCTATGCTTCATTCGCAACAAGCTTTACATCACACTCCAATGCATGCTTAAAGGATATCTCTTAAAAGAAGGAGATGTTGGCTATGCTTCATTAACAACAAGCTTTACATCAAACTCCATTGCATGCTTAAACCTCAATTATATATGAGAGAGTGAGAAGAGAACAATTCCCATGATACATGTGGGATAAATTGGACTAAGTTTATAAAATGCCATAAGCATGTAAAACACTAGGACTTCCCAGGCAGTCACTCATCCTAGTACTACTCTAGCCTAAGCGCGCTTAACTATGGAGTTATAATGGGATCTAGTGCATTAACGCTATGTTGCAGGCATGTACATAAGACCACTAGGAAATCATTACATGATATCTGTAATTAACAAATGAAGATGACATTCCATTCCATTCCCCGTCAAAAGGGTGAATATCATGGTTTATCAAAAACACATGCTCAAAATGGTGATTCAGTGGAAAAGGTGGATGGCCACCAAGATCCATATAGATCAATCCCATTGCAAGAAAAGTTATAATTAGTCGCAATGTTCAATTTGTGGAAAATGAAGCATGGGATGGAAGCATAGAAAGGACAGTTAAAATTATTGATGCTATCGGGCATGATGACATAGAGGATGAAGTTTATCAAACACCATTTATAAGTCAGTGCGCAGTTCCTTCTACGCGTGGAACTGCGACACAAACTACTCTAGTGAGATCTACAGGTGCACAATCCACACCTAGAGCGTGACAAACTCCAGCGAGCATTCCGAGTAGCTCTACATCTCCAGATCCAGCATTAGTAAGTTTGTTACCAAGGAAGACAAGAAGTGTGCGCGACACATACAATGTTGACACATCAAATTCATTTTCAGTCTTTGCTCTGTTTTCACAAATAGATGATCCATTATGTAATGCCACTTTTATGTTACCAAGGCTTTTATCGCTGCCAGATACCAATTTGTAACACACCTTTTACATAGCTCATACAGGTCTTATAAAAACAACATGCATTTAAGCAAAGAAATACATTTAAGCTCAGAGTAAACATACTATTTACTACTATAATATACAACCAATAGCATTAACATTAAATTGATATGCACATTAGAATACATGATAGTTATAATTACACAGAGATGCATAATTATGAATAAAACATCATCTGATACTTATCTTTGAAAACCTTGGTGATTCCACCAACCACGTACAGGCCTTCCACGAACCTCCCAGCCTTAGACCACACAGCTCGTCAGCTCAGCAGTGGGTCACCCCCGAGCTGGGACTAAGCTCCACCCCAAGTCAAGGAATCCTAGGCTAGGCTGAGGTTACAGGAAAAATAACACAGAAAGATTGGAAGGATTCTTCCCAATATGCCATCTTACACCCACTACTTCCAGACTCTCATTCCCCACATGCTTGTTTTGCCCGGGAGTATACACCTTCACAAGCACAGTCCATCGGTGCTACACCTCCCTCTCTGGGTCTCAGTAACAGGCCAGACCAGGAAGTCTCAGAGCCCGAAGCTAGTGCTGAACACTCTCTGGAAGAAACCACTTCCCAACAAACTCTCTCACCTGGAAAGAGTTGCTCATAGGCCTGAAAACCTGCCTCTTCCAACAACAGTCACCTCCCTCACCTAGAGAGAGGTCATACACAGCCTCAATCACAACTTGCACTGGCCAGCAAGCCACACACAGTCTATCTCTGTGTGGCCATCAAAGCCAACCGGGAATATAGACACGGGCTTCCCAAATAGGCTTAGCAATGACGACAAGATCTCACAGTGATGGTTTTTGGGATTACGTGACAAGAAATTCCTGCAGGGATCGACACAAACTCCACGGCTCAGAACGGAGTGGTTAAACCTGGCTTTTCAGAAACGAACACAGGCTTCTCGGCTCTCAGAAACACACGAGGTATTCTTGCAGAGGTTGGGTCGGTCGTACTGTTTAGAGCTCTGTACACACTCAGACAGTCGGTTGGAATGGAGGAGGGACCCCTTTCACGGCTCATCTTGACCGTTTTATTTGCATGCACTAGGGTTGACACTTGTCACCCTTGGAACTGCATGTGTTCCATCAGCATGCATCCTCTTTGCACATTTTCCCTTGCCATGAACTTAGGATAAAATAAAACATAAAATGCACATGTTCTTCGGAATAATAATAAAATATTATTCCCAAGGCTTAAGCCCCTAGGCTCAATACTTAGTCCCTTTTTCCCACCTCCCAGCCCCTAATTCCTTGCCCACTCTGTGGAAGCTCAATCCCCCATCACTCATCCATCGTGGTCGGTCTGCACGCAGCGGTGTTTATATTTTATTAATGTGTTGCATACATACATGTACAAAATTAGGCCCTTGGCCTCCAACCCTTAGGCTCTCTGGCCTAACAATCACATAAGCCCATCAACTTATACAAACTTGGCTCACTAGCCTATAACACATATTTACAATTCATTTGATATATCATATTTACAAGGGCTCTGTCTTGGGGACACTACAATCCCCTCCCCTTATTTCTGCACTGTCCTCAATGCAACCTTACACTGTCTTTGCAAGCTTTTCAAAATTTTCAAAAAGATGCGGGTACTCTGTCTGCATAGCATCTTCATGCTCCCATGTCGCATCCTCAGGACCATACCAGGTCCACTGGACCTTTACAAGCTCTATAGCTCGATTACGGAGCTGTTCGCTTTTCCTGTCCAATATGCACACATGATGCACTTGCA
>ML785718.1:593147-605993 GCA_009831015.1 Picea engelmannii
TCCACCTGAATCACATTCCAATCGATAACATGATTAGCATCAGGTACATATTTCTTAAGCAGTGAAACATGAAACACATTATGTATAGTCATAGATGCAGGTAATGCAAGCATGTATGCAACTGGCCCAATCCTTTCCAGGATTTCAAATAGCCCACAAAATCTCACTGCTAACTTGGCGCAACTTCCCAATTTTAGGGAACTCCTGTTAGTTTTTACTTTCAAGAAAACATGGTCACCCAGTTTGAATTATCTATGGGTTTTGTTATTATCAGTGTAACTTTTCTGCCTGTTCTGGGCAGCTTTTAGATTTTGTTTAATTCTTATCATTTGGTCTTCCATCTTTTTGAGAAACTCTGGCCCAACTACTGCTCTATTAGATGGATTATCCTAGCTCACTGGAGTGTTTCACTTTCTTCCATAAAGTGCTTCAAATGGGCTCATCTTCAACGATGCATGATACCCATTATTATAGGTGAATTCTACCAAATGTAGGTAGTCTTCCCACCTTGATGGTTTATCCATCACATACATTCTCAGTATGTCTTCTATTACTCTGTTCACTCTTTCTGTCTGACCATCAAACTCAGGATGATACGCTGTACTAAAGTTCAGATTCATTCTGAATACCTTGAACAGTCCTTTCCAGAAATTCGAGGTGAATTTCAGGTCCCTATCAGACACAATTGTCTTAGGAATTCCATGCAAGCGTGCCACTTCTTTTAAGAAGATATCAACAACATCTGCTACCTTTTGAGTGGTTTTCAGTGGAATAAAATGGGCAGCTTTTGTAAGCTTTTCCACCACCACCATGATTGGATCATGCTGCTTGCTTGTTCTGGGCAATCCTGTGATAAAATCCATTGTCACCACTTCCCATTTCCACTCAAGAATGGGTAAAGGCTGCAGCAACCCTACTGGGTGTCTATGCTCATCCTTAACTTTCTGTCACTCCATACATCTGGCGATGTATTCAGTGATTTCTTTCTTCAGACCCGGCCAAAAGTAATGGCTTTTGACTGTTGCCACAGTCTTCTGATATCCAAGATGTACATCATAAGCCACGTTATGCATTTCTTTTAGAATTGTCAGTTTCAATTCTCGGACATTGGGTACATACACTCTGTTTTTATACAGAAGTAAGCCATCAGTTCCCAAGGTGTAACTTCTCTGGGTCTGTGGTCTCTCACACTGCTGTAGCTTTGCTACCAGACCTCTGTACTGCAAATCAACATTTGTAGCTTCCAAAATTTTGTTCTTAATCTCAGTCATGTACATGCTAATGGCTATAGCATGTAATTCGTGCACTTTTCTGCTGAGTGCATCAACCACCTTATTTTCTTTCCCTTTGATATGCTTGATATCAAAGTCATATTCACACAGAAACTCCAGCCATCTAGTTTGCCTAGCATTTAAAGTCAGTTGATCAAATAAATACTTCAGACAGTTGTGGTCTGTTCTCAATTCAAATATCCTTCCCATGAGGTAATGTCAACATTTTCTCAATGCGTGGACGATTGGTGCCAGCTCTAAATCGTGAGTGGCATAATTCCTTTCATGCTCTTTCAACTTTCGAGACTCATAACAGATTACAAATCCCTCTTGGTTGAGAACTCCTCCCAGCCCCTCCTTACACACATCTGTGCATACCACGAACTCCATATTTGGATCTGCAATCCTCAGGATTGGAGCACTGGTTAACAGTTACTTCAATCGTTGGAAACTTCTCTCACACTCTTCCGTCCACTGAAACTTCTTCTCCTTCATTTGCAATGAAGTGATAGGGTGAGATATCTTTGGGAATCCGGCTATAAACCTTCTGTAGTAGCCTGCCAGACCCATAAAAGATCTAACTTCTGCCACATTCCTTGGCACTGACCATTCTCAGATGGCCTCAACCTTTTCAGGATCCACAATGATCCCCTCTTCTAAAATAATATGTCCCAAGTAATGAATCTGCCTTTGATAAAATGAGCACTTGCTCAGCTTGGTGTACAACTGATGTTCTCTCAACACTTGCAACACCATTCTCAGGTGTTTCTCATGCTCTTCCTTTGACTTGGAATACACCAAGATATCATCCAGGAAGACTATGACAAACTTGTCCAAATAGTCCCTGAATACACCATTCATTAAGCACATGAAAACAGCAGGTGCATTTGACAATTCAAACGACACCACCGTGAACTCATAATGATCGTACCTTGTTCTAAAGGTTGTCTTGTTGATGTCCTCATCCTTTATTCTCACCTGGAAATATCTTGATCGGAGATCTATCTTTGAAAATATTTTCACACCCTTCAACTGATCGAAAAGATCATTGATCCTCGACAGAGGATACTTGTTCTTGACAGTTACCTTATTCAACTGTCGGAAATCAATGCACAGCCTCAACGTCCCATCTTTCTTCTTCACGAATAGGACCGGGGCTCCCCAAGGTGACACGCTTGGGCGAATGTACCCCTTCTTCAAAATCTCTTCAAGCTGTAATTGCAACTCTTTCAGCTCTGGCGTACTCACTCTATACGGAGCCTTCGAAACTGGAGCTTCTCCTGGCATCAAATTTATAGAAAAATCAATGTCTCTCTTTGGAGGTAGTCCACGTACTTCCTGAAATACATCCTTGAACTCTGTGAGTACTTCATGGTCTCCAATTTTTTAGACTGCATCTCTAGATGCTTCTTCCACACGAGCTGCAAATAATTGACAGCTTTTCCTGTAGCACTTCTTCAGTTGCATGGCTGAGATTTCTCTAACAGCCATAGCTCTGGGAATTCCTTGGACTATTTTCTGATTTTCTTCTTCATCCAGGCATGTGAACTTCTTGTTACGACAGTCCAGAAGGGCATGGTGTTGGTCCAACCAGTCCATCCCAATTAAGCAGTCATAAGACCCTAAAGGCAGAATATTTAACTCAGCCTTAGTGCTCAATCCACCCATGTCCACTGAACAAGACTTAACTAATTCAGTGACCTTCCTTTTGGTTCCTGTGGCCAACTGCACTAGCCAAGAGTTTTCATGTTTTCTTCTTGATAAAAGAAAACTATCCACCACCCTAGGATCTACATAACTATGGCTAGCCACTGAATCAATTAAAATAATAAGTGGTCGGTTGTTAATCATACCTTCCACTTCAATTATGTGCGATTGAAATTTTGCTTGCTTGTTGTCCAGGGCTGCGTAGATCCTCGGCATTCTACTGACCATATCCTCCACTGTTTCAGCTTGCTGAATGGTATGAACAGTTCTTGCTTTACCATTCTTATGGGGACAATCTCTATACTTGTGGTTTCCTTTACAGCCCCAACATTGAATGGGCATCTGTCTCTGTCTTTGTGCTCCCTCTTCAGTCATTCTCGGCTCTCTAAATGATGGCTGTCCTTTAAGACTGTTTCTGAAAAAAGAAGGCTTGTTTCCCTTCTGCCTCTGTTCCTTCTTAAACTTCCTTTGATCATTCCAAGCCTTTCGAATGGTAGGCTTTTCTCTTTGTTGTTCAAATAAGCATTTAGCCCTTCTTATGGTTTCTTCTATAGTCTTAGGATCACCATATTGAATCTTGTCACCCATGGAAGGTGGAAGTCCACTCAAATATCTCTGAATCTTGACAGCCTCGTCTTTGATGAATGGAACATACTTCAGTAGTTCCAGAAAACTTCGTTCGTACTCATCAATGGTCATGCTGCCTAGCTTGAGTTCGAAGAACTCCTTCATCTTTCTGTCATAGTATCTTTTAGTCAAGTATTTCTTCTCGAAATATCTCTTAAACTCCTTCCAAGTGACATCTTTCTCTCTAATGCGTTGAACTTGAACAAAATGATCCCACCACATGGATGATTTTCCTTTCAGTTGATACATTGCAATTCTTCCTTCTTCATGGGTGGAATAATTCTGCAATTGGAAATATTTATTCATGCCAAGCAACCATGTCTCGACATCTTCCTCCTTTTTATGTTCTCCATCAAATGTTGGAGGCTTGATCTTGTTCATCTCCCCTTTCAATTCATCCTTTCTAGATTTTCGGTATTTTTTGGTAGGGGACGGGCTTGAACTACTGTGTGTTTCCCTACCAGAATGCTTCAGGGAGAGACGATAATGTCTGCTACCACTCCTCGATCTTATTCTCCTCTCAGGGGCCCTGACACTTCTTGATCTGCTTGTGTCACTCTCTTTTTCCAATTTGTTTTCTTTTCTTTCTAGGTTCTTCAACATTTTTAAGTTGAATTCACCCGGTCGATCTCTGACTTTCATGAGCTTTCGACTATCAGCTCGGCGTGCCTGGGCATCTCTTTGCAATCCTTCAATGATTTTCATTATGTGCCCTTCCTTGTCTAATTATCTTCCATGCCCATTGGAGTTCGATCCTTCAACTCCTAGGTTGACATCTCTTCCTTCTCTTTCGTCCTCTGAAATGGAGGCAATCCACACCTCTTCCATTTCTATACTCAACGTCGATTAACTGGTGTCCTTACACTCGTTGAACTCTGCACACGCAATGTGCAATCAATCCGAAGTTTGTTAGGCCCTTAAACCTTTAATAAAATCACAATAATCATAAACCAACATAAGTGAGAAACATTTGAATTCACAAGGTTTCCTGAGCTCTGTCGGCTCTGCAAAATTTTCGGAACTTCATTTTTTTTTTCGGGGTTTTTGTCCACAAGGATCCAACAATTAAATCCTCGACAGTTCTTATGTCCTTTGAAAATTTCTGGACTTCGGGATTTTGGGGTTTTGGGTTTTGGGACTTTGGGTTTTCGGTACCCGAAAGTTCACTACGCAGTGACTTCCAACTCCTTGTCACTACAATCCCCGAAATCTGAAATTTCGGTTTCCTTGCTCTCCGGGCCCACAGCACAGTTGTCTCCCTTAAAACCTGTTATGGTTCTTCAGTCTCCGATGGCTTCGGGTTTCGAGTCTTCAGGTTTTCGGTACTCAGGAGTTCACTATGCAGTGACTTCCAACTCCTTGTCACTACAATCCCCGAAATCTGAAATTCTGATTTACTTTATTCTCTGGGCCCATAGCACAACTGTTTCCCTTAACTGCAGTGGCACATGGCACGTTCCGGAGGATCCATGTCTCCATCGGTGACGTCTTCGGGTCCGACCGCTCTCGCCTACCTTTTTAATTCTCTGGCACATGGTACACATCCATGCACCCACGTCCATTCCAAGCAAAAATCCAACGGTGAGGTCCCCTCTTAGATATACGACAGAGATCTCTTTGGCGTTTTGGGGTTTCGGGCATCGGGAGTCCGTGTATCCCATATCTCGAACTTTTTTTTGCCGAACTCCTGAATTACGGTTTACTCCTCCGCTAAATCGGACAGTCAACTCCCTTCCTACGATCTACGGTGTAGATCGTTTCGGGATTTCGGGTTTCGGGTTTCGGAGGTGTTCACCTTCCTCACTTCCCATCTCTCAACGTTGTGAAATCCGAAAGGTTTTTGCGACTAACTCGAGTGCGACTCTGCCAGATCTAACGGTCGAGCCTTCCTCCCAGATCTACAGCGTAGAGCTTCTCGGGTTTTCAGGTTTTCGGGAGTTCGTGTATCGCAATTCCCATGCTCCTGTGAAACTCCAAAGGGTTTTTAAACCCTGCGCACATTTTCCCGATCCGACGGTCACGAGGGTTCGCTACTTCCCTCTCGAATAGATCCTAAGGCTCCAACACTGCTGGTGTGGATTCCTCTCTCCCTGTGGCGATATACCACACCAGCCACGGTTTCACAACACCGTTATACCTCCTGAGCTTATAGGCACGATCAAGTAACTCCTTGACACTCCAGACCATACCAGGGTCCGAAATTGGTCCTCCAGACACAATTTCTCCTCTCACCCTCGGTCCAAAGACCACTCAACTGGCCCATCTAGGCTCAGTGTTGAAACCTTGGCTCTGATACCAAATTGTAATGCCACTTTTTATATTACCAAGGCTTTTATCGTTGCCAAATACCAATCTGTAACACACCTTTTACATAGCTCATACAAGTCTTATAAAAACAACATGCGTTTAAGCAAAGAAATACATTTAAGCTCAGAGTAAACATACTATTTACTACTATAATATACAATCAATAGCATTAACATTAAATTGATATGCACATCAGAATACATGATAGTTATAATTACACAGAGATGCATAATTATGAATAAAACATCATTTGATACTTATCTTTGAAAACCTTGGCGATTCCACCAACCATGTGCAGGTCTTCCACGAACCTCCCAGCCTTAGACCACACTGCTCGTCAGCTCAGCAATGGGTCACCCCTGAGTTGAGACTAAGCTCCACCCCAAGGCAAGGAATCCTAGGCTAGGCTGAGATTACAGGGAAAACAACACAGAAAGACTGGAAGGATTCTTCCCAAGATGCCATCTTACGCCCACTACTTCCAGACTCTCATTCCCCACATGCTTGTTCCGCCTAGGAGTATACACCTTGACAAGCACAGTCCATCAGTGCTACACCTCCCTCTCTGGGTCTCGACAACAGGCCAGATCAGGAAGTCTTAGAGCCCGAAGCTGGTGTTGGACACTCTCTGGAAGAAACCACTTCCCAACAAACTCTCTCACCTGGAAAGAGTTGCTCATAGGCCTGACAACCTACCTCTTCCAACAATAGTCACCTCCCTCACCTGGAGAGAGGTCATACACAGGCTCAATCACATCTTGCACTGGCCAGTAAGCCATGCGCAATCTAGCTCTGCGTGGCCATCACAGCCAACCGAGAATACAGACATGGGTTTCCCAAATAGGCTCAACAATGACGGAAAGGTCTCATGGTGATGCTTTTCGGGATTGTGTGACAAGAAATTCCCACAGGGATCGACATAGACTCCATGGCTCAAAATGGAGTGGTTGAACCCGACTTTTTAGAAATGAACACAGGCTTCTTGGCTCTCAGAAACACACGAGGTATTCTTGCAGAGGTTGGGTCGGTCGTACTATTCAGATCTCCGTACACGCTTAGACAGTCGGTTGGAATGGAGGAGGGATCCCTCTCACGGCTCATCTCGATCGTTTTATTTGCATGCACCAGGGTTGACACTTGTCACCCTTGGAACTGCATGCGTTCCATCAACATGCATCCCCTTTGCACATTTTCCCTTGCCAGGAACTTAGGATAAAATAAAACATAAAATGCACATGTTCTTTGGAATAATAATAAAATATTATTCCCAAGGCTTAAGCCCCTAGGCTCAACACTTAGCCCCTTTTTCCCACCTCCAAGCCCCTAATTCCTTGCCCACTCTATGGAAGCTCAGTCCCCCATCACTCATTCATCGTGGTCGGTCTGCACACAGAGGTGTTTATATTTTATTAATGTGCTTCATACATACAGGTACAAAAGCAGTCCCTTGCCCTCCAACCCTTAGGATCTCTAGCCTAACAATCACATAAGCCCATCGGCTTATACAAACTTGGCTCACCAACCTATAACACATATTTACAATTCATTTGATATATCAGATTTACAAGGGCTCGGTCTTGGGGACACTACACATTAACTTTTCAAGAAGTTGTCAAAGATGATGTATGGGCACAAGCCATGGATGAAGAAATTAAATGAATAGAGAACAATCAAACATGGAAATTGATAGATGTACCTAAGGACAAGGATGTGATAAGTGTCAAGTGGATTTATAAAACCAAGCAAGATGCAAATGGAAATATGCAGAAGCACAAGGAGAGATTAGTTGCAAGGGATTTTACACAACAACGTAAAATAGATTTCAATGAAACATTTGTGCTAGTGGTGAAGATGGACACATTTAGAACTGTGTTGGCCATTGTTGCAAAAAATAAATGGCATGTTTATCAAATGGATGTAAATTCATCATTTTTGAATGGTCATTTAGAAGAAAAAGTATATGTGGAACAACCATAAGGCTATGATATTCTAGGACAATAAAACAAAGTATACATATTGGAGAAGGCACTGTATGGATTAAAGCAAGCTCCCAGAGCTTGGTACATTCACATAGATTCCTACTTCACTCAAAATGGATTCCAAAGAAGCGATTGTGATCCAACACTGTACATCAAATAAAATCAATAAGGTAATATGTTAATTATTTTCTTATATGTAGATGATTTGATTTTTACAGGTGATTTTGGCATAGAAGAATTTAAGTCAGTCATGAAGGATGAGTTTGAAATCACTGATTTGGGGCTTATGAGATATTTTCTAGGCATTGAAGTTCACCAATCCAAAGCTTGTATATTTATTTCACAATCCAAATATTCTCATGAAATCTTGAAAAAATTCAACATGATAAATTCCAAAGCAGCCCCAACACCTATTATAACAAGATTGAAGTTAAGCAAGGAAGATGAAAGATCCAAAGTGGATCCCACTCTGTTTAAAAGGATGCTAGGAAGTCTTATGTATTTGATAGCAACAAGACCTAATATTATGTATGGAATGAGCTTGATTTCAATGTTCATGTAAACTCTAAAATAATCCCATTTGAAGGTAGGAAAAGGAATTATGAGAAATGTGAATGCAACAAAAGACTTTGGCACAATGTATTCTACTTCAAAAGATTTCAAACTTGTTGGATACACTAATAGTGATTGTGGAGGCAACATAGATGACAAGAAAAGTACCTCTGGGTACACATTTCATTTTGGAATAGGTATAGTGCCATGGGCATCAAGGAAGAAACCCATTGTGACTCTTTTTTCAGCTGAAGCCGAGTATGTCGCAGCTAGAAGTGTAGCTTGTTAAGCTATTTGGATGAGAAGAATGTTAAAAGATTTGTTGCAGGAACAACAGGAACCAACTAGAGTGTTTTTTGACAACAATTCTTCCATCGCATTATCCAAGAATCATGTGTTTCACATGAAAACCAAGCACAGTGATACAAGGTATCTTTTTATTAGAGAATTGGTGAATAACAAAGAAATTTGCTTAGAATTTTGCAGGACTTAAGATTAAATTGCATATATATTTACAAAAACTTTGGCAAGGGATGCATTTCAAGAACTGCATAGTTGTTTAGGAGTCAACACAATCGTAGATATTCGACAGTTCATGTCAAATTAAATTTTTGATGTAAATTTTGTGTTTTGTAATCCCACCTACTTATATAATTAAGGGGTAGTGTTGGAAATATTAATTACAAGTTGTGAGATTCACTCTTACGCCAACTATGACATCCCCAAAAATAAAATATTTTTGAAATTTAAAAATTGCTGGAAATTTATTCCATTTATAGTAAATTCGAATTTGGAAAATATTTGCCATTTATGGCAATTCCGAATTTCGAATTTGGTAATTGTAATTAATTATTTTGACTGTTGGGCAGAGACCTGATTTGACCCAACAAACTATTTGACTATGACACTTGTATGAAAAAAATATATTTTATATTGATTGCAGGGGGACAAATGGAACAACCATGTTAAATTTAGCTAACCATGACTCCATGAGTGGGGAACATGTTGGAACTACCTCTGGGCTGATTATTACAAGTGGAAAATCAATGATTTGGCCATGGGAAGCCCTTGAAAATTAGGGATTTAGAAATCTACGAAAATTCCCAAGGGAGGGAAAAAGACCTGGGAAAAATTGATAAATAACATATGCGAGGAGGCAAGACACTGCCAAGTATGCTGGCGAAAAGAGAAAATTGATTTTTTTTTTCTTACTGTTATGAGCATTACTGAGTAAGTGCGAGGCAAGAGGATAATTGTTGGAATTGTGGACATTGCTGAGGAGGAGTTTTCCAAATTCGCCCTCATGGATTCATGGTCAGGCTAGGGTGTGAATCGGGTAAGAAATTCTGACTAGCTATTCTACGGTTGGGAGGAACGTGGTTGTTCCCTTTGTCTTCACACGAATTGGTTCAGCTATGTTAAATTTTCTCCTTCTTTGTTTTGAATGATTTTTGTATATCTGATATCATGCATCTATTCATGCTAAGTTGAAATCATTTCCATGGATGATATATGTTCGTTGTATGAATTTTATAATCAAAGACCAATTCTGGAACATTTCCTCTTGAAATTAAAATTCTAGGCAGAATCCATCTAGGTGTAAATGAACTTGAAGGAACAGATCTGTCTGCAAATGTATGTGTATTTCTGTAGTTGAAATATTGGACAGACCTATCTATGAATAATTGAAGTTGAGTGCAAGTCTTTCCTCATATTACATATAGACTTATATATGTATTTATATACAATATACATCGATATGGTTGCAGTTAGTACCGTGTACAGGTTTTATTAAATGAAGATCTAATGGTTGCAATAGAAACCCCACTTATACAGAGATTCGTGGTCATAGCACTTGAACAAACAAATGATGCCAATAGGTAACCATCTACCTATTGTATAAAAAAAATTATTAAATCGAAGAGTCTAAAACTCTCCTTAAACCCTATTATAGAACCAAATGAAGTTAGATAAGTCCGCTACTCTGTTATAAGATAATACAGAATTGATATTTCGGCATTCGGTATTTGTTTGTTACATCTATGCAGAGTTCTTTTGATTTACCAAACACCGAAACCCGAAATTGTTGGGCCCACACCCTAATATCTTTTCACAATTCAGCATTTCATTTTATTTGTGCGGCAAGTGTTCGTAAACCCCGAAATCCTAAACCCCGAAACCCCGAAGTGTTGGTCCCCCATTCCATTCACTTTTCACAATTCGGGAGTTGTTGTGTTTTGGTGTTTAGCATTTGAAATCGCGAAATCCCAAACCCCGAAACCCCGAAGTGCGGGGCCCACAGTATTTCCGCATTTCCTGATTCGATAAATAGCGTGGTATTTTCTTTTTGTGTTTGGCATTTGTAATCGCCGAAACCCGATTGACCTCTATTTTTTTTCACAAAACTATAAGAACATAGTAGGGACTATTTGCTATAGGAACAACTCTAATACTATAATGAATGGACTGGTAGAAACGATGGAGGATCTTCATCTGGGATAGAGGTAGAATAGAAATAACAAATCATATTACAAGTCACTGTGTACAGGGCATGACAAGTACATAAATTAGTGTATATGAAAGTATTAAACATTTATGATATCTGGGTATGCAAATACTTGGGATGCAAATATGTATGAAGTATAATCGAAAGAATTGCAAAATTCTCTACAGGAAAACCTACAGCACACAGAGTATAAATATTCCAATGGGTATTCATAAGAATTGGTAAGTCAATTTGGTCTAATTTCTACATGTTAAAGCACTGGAATAAATTGAAAATAACACCGTTTAACACAGGGCAAATTCTGGAATGTAATATGAAAGGCACGAAAGCCCCAATTGAAATGAAAGCATTCTGGAACCCTTAAGTTTACTTATACTTGTAAATGCTTGTGTCCTATGGAGGCATAAGCCAGAGTCACGAACTGTGTGTTCGTCGACCCCGGACCCAGTTTCATGTACGCTTGCCAACCCTCCTAATTGTTTAGAGTCCCTTGGAGGATGAAGTCTGTTAAGCTCAAGAGAAATAGTGCAGATCGGCACAAGCCCTCTGCAAGGAAAACTGAACCTAGAACTCCTTAAGTCCTGGACAAGCTCAGGAAGGATCGCATCGTTGTGTGCAAGAACCCTACATGGAGTGCAGAGGTTGAGAAACCCCTTGGAGGTTTCAGAGCGTATGAAATTTCAAGATTGACAAATAGACCATGATCGAAATCGGTTTAGTGTGAATAACTTTCGATGTTTTGACATCCAGGAAACCAAAGGGCAAGACCCCTCGTTTTCGCAAGTCGAGAAATCCCGGTATACGAAACCCGATGCGCTCTATGGAAGAGCCGTTTTAGTGTGAATAAGTTTCGACGTTTCGACATCCGAGAAACCAGAGGGCAAGACCCCTCATCTTCACAAGTCGTGAAATCTAGGTATACGAAACCCCGACGCACGATTAAGACTGAGTATTTTTCAACACCCTTAAGCTCAGGAGGGATAATGATCGTCAAAACCAGATCAACGAGAATCGTTGATCTCATACACAAATTCTCATATCGAAATTCAGGGATTGGAGTGACAAGAGATTTGGAGTCGCTGCATCGTGAACTCCCGGTTCACGAAAAATATGAAAGATCTGGACCGTTGGATCCAGATCATCGAGGATCGTTGGATCTCATACAAGAACTCGCGTATCGGAGTTTGGGGAATGGAGTGACCAGTGGTTTGGGTCGCTGCATTTCAAACTCCTGGTTACCGAAATCTTGATATGGCTAGGACCATCGAATCAGGGGAAGATTCGCAGCCGTCGATCTCATCGAAGGTAAGATTTCAGGTTTCGGGGTTTGAAGAGTTGAAAGACTTGACTCTCTTGCATCACTGAGTCGCGAAATGCAAAAGGTGCCTCTTGGCTTGGCCTGTGGTCATAACCAATGATCACATGGAGGTGGATAAGGGAAGAGCTAGCTTGTGCTAGGCCCCGTAGGAATTCATAGATTCTATCCCTTGAGAAAGAGCGAAAATTTTATTTTCTCCGTAGTGGGTATGTGATAAATGTTATTTACATATGGAAAGAATTCTAGAATCACGATTCTCAAGTCCTCCATAGTCTAAGTTCAGTATAGTATGTTTATGATATGTATAAATGTTCGGAAGATTTAGGACTTTTGCAACAAAATTCTGGGAACAAAAGGACTGAAAGGTTGAGCTGTCAATTTTGAAAGGTTGAGTTGTCCATTCTTTTTCCAAGGAGTGATTGATCTAACAATTAAGGTTGAATTGAATTGTCCAATTTTTCTTTCAAAGTAACTTTTTTGGAAAATCTTTCAAGTCCAATTTTTCTTTCAGTAACTTTTGTGGAAAATATTTCAATTCAATTCATGATTGTTGATTGTTCTTCCAAAGACTTATTATAA